>JAQFZT010000421.1:0-25981 GCA_034696325.1 Camisiidae sp. | reverse complement strand
GTCATGCCTTTAATTGATGGCCATAACTAGGGCTGCAAAAATACATTAAAATTTTTCTCTCATGTACTGTATATGAATTATAAACAATTATATAAATATTATGCATATCATGTATAATGTAAATCAAATATTTAATGTGGTCAATGAATTGATTAAAATTTTTTCAAAATTTCTTTAAAAATATTTGATTTAAACTAAAATTTTACTTCGAAAATAACTTCACAGAAATAGTTATGACTCAGAAACTTGTGTGAAAAATATGACCCAATATGTACTTACTATGTATATGTTTCAGTTCCTCCCCCCCCCCCCAAAACCACATTCATAGGATTTAATACTTAATATTTTCAATACTAACGATGAAGTCTCACGAGTTGTCCACTTAGAACTTTGAAATTAAAAAAATTAAACAAATAAATAAGTAAACGCTTTAGACTATCGAATGAAATCTTGAGAAATGAGTTTAGTCTATGATTAGAAGTATTTTCTGACTCTTTCATATTTTAGTTAACTTAGTCTTAAAAATATTCAATATTGAATCCTATGAATGGGATTTTTTTGCGGCATCGGTACATATATAAAACTTCAAAAGTGTTATATATTTTACCTTATAATGCATCATGTATTATACATTAAATGTATTTCATCAAAAGTAAGCCGTAAACCAACTTAAGGGTCAGGAGGCTGGGGCACATCCATAGATTCTCAGCCAATAAGTTAAGAGACATTTTCAGAGGTTGATCACGATTCACAGAAAGCAAACTGACCGAATGCCAATTGACCGAATTCAATTGAACCAAACCAATTTACCGAAAGTTATTGTTTTCAGTCAATTGGATTTAGTTTATTTGTTTCGGTCAATCAACCCGTTTCAGAGTATTGTTAGGATATTTTACTTTCAATTTCAATGATTTGGTTATTATCTGATTGAATATGTTATAATTTACGAACATTTTTTACAAAAATTTCCGATGAGCTTATTCTAGTGTTATTTCGTTTGCAAGTTTTCAATTTGGCTTAATTTCAATTTTATCGCTAATATTAAAAAGTTTCAATCATTGAACAGGTTTTATACACAATATTTTTAGAAAGCAACAAATTATTATTATTAAAACAAATACAGTTTTTTATTTTACTAGTACATTAAAATTGAGTAAAATTATTCAATAAAATTGAGAGTATTGTGATATTTGACACTATTTTTAAAAATGATTTCCAATCTTTTCTCACTTAAACGATTATCTGTTGAAATGATTATTCAATTTCGCTTGATTTGGATTTTGATAAGCGAAATAACACTATTAAGTGGAAATAACATTCTTTCTTATTCTTTGAATTATATGAGAAATTAGTCTATATTTATTGTAATGCTTTGGAAAAATTTGGACATTTTAATCTCTAGCTTTTAATTGTTTTGCCTTAATTGTATTCAATACATTGTTAATTCCAGTTATGTGTGTGTACTGTACTTCAAAGTAATTGACTATTGCAAAAAAGGCTGCATTAAAGGTTGGAATAATAAAACAGAACAGACATTAAACATTTTGCGTTTTAAATTTAGACATTTCGAGGTGTAGCCGCAATCCTGATAACTTCTCAGTTTAATTTTAGTAAAGTCTCGAAAAAATCTCAAATCTGGAGAGTTGGACACTAATTGAATGCAAGTTTTAATTATATGCACGAACTTAACATTGAGCTCACACTAACATGTATTATTCAAGATCTTTATGAAATAAAATATAAATAACTTATTTGTCTGCATTTAATGCGAAAATAGTTTATTTAATGCATGTTATGCTATGATTTAAAACTTAAACATAAGGTATATTATTTGTGTGGTATAAATAGAAAGCTGAATTGAATTAAGTTCACCGCATATAACAAAAACGTTCCTTTATTTTGAATTTGAAAGCAATAACTTGAGAGAAAAGCAGACGCGTGCCACTAATGCCACCAATGATGGCCTTTCCTGTAATAATAGTCTATCATCTCAACCTTCATACTTATTTATAACGCGCGTAACGCGAGCAGATGTTTCACATAAGGCAGAATTCAACAAAACTGCAGGCAGTTCTCGTTATAGTTACTTTCTTTCTTTAACAACTAAAACTTGTAGATCACATATAAATGTTTTAAAATACTTCATATAAAACATAAAATAGATTTTCAAATAAATAAATAGCGAATTAATTATTAAAAACATTATCTGTTTTAAATTTGGTAAAATAAGATACTTTACTGTAACTGATGTGCTCCGTTTCCTGTCTAAAAAGCTGCTTCACTTAATTCAAAAGTTTGCAACGGACGCGTGCCATAACACGTACAACAGCTGCACGCTTTCACTCTAACTATTCAAATGATTTTGTAAAACATTTGCAAAGTTGAGTCTCAGTTGTTGTGTTGAACTTTAAATGTGTGATTTTGAAAATTTCGATAAAAATGGTTATTTATGAAAACTTTGATTCATCTGATTTAAGTAATTCATTCATTTATGTGAAATCACAATATACTAATAGAAAAAGGTATGTCATGTCAACTTTTTATTTTTCATATTAACTTTTTTATGGGAAACCATTAAACTTTCAAACATTAATCTTAACTCAATTAAGGATATAAAAACTTTTTTAATAAACCTGATATATGTGTTTAGGTTTGGTATGTGTGCACCCAATTCACCCAATAAAGAATGGGTGAGTATTAACATAACATATTATTTGTATATTAACACATAGAACAAGAAATTAATCAAAAAATGCATAAAATTCAAAGATTGCGAGCAAATAATTGACTTTCAAAAGTTAGATTTGAGGTGAAAGAAAAAATTTAATTAGTTTCAGTATAAGTTTATAGTTTTAACACCAAAAATACAAAATTTTTAATCTGATACTATCAGCTGTCAGTAATATCTAAATGATTAAACATTCAATTTTTAATTGGAAAAAATTTCTTTTTGCCTCCAATTCAGACCTCGAATATTAACATTCAAGCATTTAATCTAACTTTTCTGAGACATTAATCAAGATGTAAGGGAAAAGTTTTAAACACAATTTTCAAAAGCGTGTTAGTCTAATATATGTTTTTTCTCAAACCATACAATGATTAACATTCGCTCGTTATTCTAAACCGCATTGATGTTAATGAATACTTAAGTTCGCAACGATTCATATTAATAATCGTTACTTTATTTGATGTATTTTCTATTCTCCTCTCACTGCGTATGTGAGCCTCCAATGAAACATTTTTGAAACCCATTACAATTTATTATATTTTAATGGCTTAAAATAGAAATGTCAAAATCAAGTTTGGATTAAACAAATCGACAATTTTCTGACCGAATTAAACTCAAATTCTTTAGGAAATTACTTTTTAAACGATTGATTGTTTTTCAGGATAAAACTTATTTTAAAAATTCAGACTTAATACCGATATTAATAATGTTTATTAAAAGCTTCATTAAATGTCTGAACTTTATTATGAAATGATATTTGATGTGAATTTGTTCGTTATTTATTCGAAATGATCAATCAAATGGAAGCTAGAATTTTATTAAATAAAATTTGCCTATTATTTAATTGATGATATTATCAATTAGTCTCTGAGTATGAAATTTTTGACTATAAGTAATGAGCATGAAGTTTTACGAATTTGTGCTTAAGGCATGTTATGTCAAACATGTCAACTGCAACACTAAGATTCAAAGAGACACTTTTTCAACGTTTCTCAAGGTTTCTTTAATGATTTCTTTCTTATTCATTATCATTATTAGGATCACTGTCTCTTAAATGCTGATTTTTCAAATTTGTTAGCTTAAGCATTATTAAACTTAAAGCTCGAGTTGAGTCAGCCTTAGAGCCACAGTCTAGAACAGGTCTTCTCAACTCGCGGTTCAGATCCATCCGCACACAATTTACTGTGAATTGATGGGTAAACGAAAAAGCTTTCATAATTTGAAGGAAAACGAAGTGTAGCCTAATTTTTACAACAATTAAACACTTCAATAGTAACCACTAAGAGTTAGAAAAAGAAGAGTTAATCCCAAACCCATGAAAGAAGAAAGTAAAAAACAACTATCGATACCCTCTACATATACACTTCATGTTCATGTCCGGTTCAGCCCTAAATGTTACTGTTTTACTCAATTCCTATCAATTATATTAAATCCTATATAGCTTTCAATAATTAGAAAATACTTTTTAAAACATAAGATTTTAAAATATTTAAGATAGATGTTGATCTTGAACTTAAATTTGAGTTAACTAACAAGCTTATCGTCAGTTTGTGTGCATCAATAGTTTCAACCAATTATTTCTTTCAAACTTAAACCTTTTTGAATTGAATTTCAGTAAAAGGATCGATGTTTTACAAATAGAATAACATGTTTCGGCTTTTATGAAATGAATTTGACGCTAACTTTAATTTAGGTTTATGTCAATGAAAATGACATCAGGATTATTGTGAATCAGAATCATATAGTTATTAGCATTTAAAATCATCAAAAGATAATTCGATAAAGCGAATGACACATTCTTTGTGTTTAAGATTTTTTATTAGTAAAGTTTGATTAAAAGAATTTGAATTTGATTAAAAATAACTTATATTGCAGTTGAAATACAAAAGTCCTCTGGGAGTTTGGCTCCAAGACTTACAAAACTCGACAGAAGTCGAATGCTTGAATGCTCTTCAAGCGAAATCCGTGGCCACAACTCCAGAATCTTTTGAAGCCCTTTCGATCAGGAACTCGCAGGTGACGATTCAACAAATACGAAAGAGCTCAACTAAAATAATAGATAGTATCGACAATTTTATAGATCATCTCCCGATAACATACGATGATCTTAAGTTATTGAAAGCAAATTTCTCGCAAATATGCCATAAAATATATTCAGTCATTGAAATTTGTAGAAGAAAAGGGTGTGATTTTAGCCCTAATAAGAAAAAGTTATCATTCGCTGTTTCAGAGATTTGTGAACAGGCGATGAAATTCATAAACTTTTTCATAATGAAGCGAAATGTGAATAACGCTCAATTAGAGGCAACTCTCAGAAGATTGAAAGAAAATTTTGGTGAACTTATAGACCACACAATTAAGAAAGAATGCCAAGTAAGTCATCACATTTTCAACCAATAATTACTATTTAAATGACAGACTATGAAAATATTAAATAGAATTTTTAAAAATCAAGTCACACTTTGTTAGAAAGAATAATCCAAGAAATGTTGAACTTGTAATTGTCAGGTGATAACAACAGCGCTTCACAAGAGATCAAGTCATTTATGCCTGAAGTGGTCACTTCTGGCTTACTGGCAATTAACGCAAAACGACGCTTATATTTGTCGCATATTCATTGAATCGCACAATATTATTAAACCTTTAATCGAAACGGTTAATAACTATTCATCGATTTCATTGTCAGAAACACAACAAATAAAAGCGGCAGCGCTTAGAGTCCTCACCTTTTTATGTATCAACAAAGAAGCTGTAAAGCAAATATTTGATGAATGCGTTCGCAGTAAATGCATAATATCTCTTGTGTTGAATGGATCATCAGATATAATGGTTAGAGAAGCAGTTGGTCTTATGGTTCAGTTAACGACACCATTCATTGATTCTACTGATAAGACGTATAATAATGATGTTTGGAATTTGTCGGCCAAAGTCTTGATTAGTGATTTGGTTCACTGCTTAACAGAAGTGGCAAAAACTACTTGTAATCAAGAAATATTTTTGCTGACTTGTGCAGCGCTCGCAAACATATCATTTATGGACAGCAACTCATTGATCAAAAATGAAACGGTCACTGTTTTGGTAAATGCTTCGCATCAACGCATAAACTTTGATGAAATTTTGCTCAAAGATCAGATCATAACACTTTTGGCGAATATCGCAAGAAAATATCCTTTGGAAATAGTCAGCAGTGGAGGTCTTGTATTCCTATTGTGTGCATTGCAAGTGAGACCAGTAGTTTCTGTGCAAAAACAACACGAATTGCTAGCGATCGAAAGAATCCAACAGAAAGTTTCTGTAGCGCTCGCAAGACTTGGCACTCAAAAAAGTGCTGCGAAACTAATTTATAAACTGAATGGTGTCCACAGATTGATTCAATTATGCAAAGATGCAAAAGAAAGAAACTTTAGCGATACTGTATTATTAGCATGTATTGCAGCCCTCAGAAGAATTGCACAATCAATTGGCAAAATGCCATTCAGACAATTAGATTGTCTCGATTTAATTGAGTTGAAACTTCAGGAAACTTTTGTTTTGTACACTTCCAAAAATGAAAGCATTGTTTGAATCATAAAGTAATTGTAAATTTTTTCATCACAAATTCCATCAATTTTGACAAAATTTTGACAAAGACTCGACTTTTTGAATTATTTATTTTAAATATTCAGAGTTTATGAAAATTCAACAGAATTCGGACTTAAGCTTTTAGATAATGGTATTTTCGATTGACATAAAAAAATTGTCGATAGGTTACAATCTTTTATGTTAAAAGTGATTTCATAATGATTTAGCAAAACTAACTTCGTTTTAGTCACATTGTAGTCAATGATGAATATAGTATTGAATATTTTCAATCTATATTACTCTTCACCGAAAATATTTAATCTTTTAATATAATAGTATCAATAATTAATTGAATATTTGATTCTTAAATATTAATAGAAATATATTTATTTGAAAGTCTTATTATTTAAAAACTTGATTTCTCATAAAAAGAGAATATTCTATAATAAGGAATTTGTTAATATTGATTATAATCACTAAATCAGCTTTTAGTACATTAAATGATTGGAGTCTTATATTCAGAATACTTTTTAATTAAAAACTGAATTAACATTTAAGTACTAATTAAGAGCTAATTCAAGCACTAACTCATGATGTATTGACTGAAGATTTGAAAGTGGGCTAAAAATATAGTTTTATAGTAACGGTATTTGTTTACCGAACACTACATTTAATAAAATGTTTTCCTTAAACTCATTTTTATTGTACGCTATCATTAGTTTTCATTAAATATTTAGTTTCTATTTAATTGAAAAACATAATTATGTCTAAAGCAACTTAAAATCAATATAAAAATTGAAATTGAGTTGAATTGAAATAAGTGTTGATAATAAGTGGCAAAATGAGTGACAAAATTGATTCAATGGCTAAAAGAAGGGCTGAAATAAGAAGACATAAAATTATGTCTCAAAGCGATCATCGAATGAAAAAAATCCTTTCAGTCAACGAAAACGCTAATGATTTGAATGATATGTTTGTCTGCACTCAAACTCAAACCAATAACTCATTAAACGACTCAATCTGTGATCAAACGGAAAATGAGAACAAACCGAAGGATATCTCGAGTGAGAACGAAGTGAGGCATCGATTCATTCAAAGTCTGTCCGCAAGTGATTCTCAAACAGAACAACAATTAGTCGATCGAACGTTTCCCAGAAAAGTGTCACTCATTTCGACACCAATTGATTACAAGACTTTACAACAATCGCATCAAAACAATACCATTTCATTGATGTCTCATTTAGTTTGGATTTTATCGCAAAATATAATCAAAATATCTGTTATGACTCTTCTTATTGTTGTCGCTATTATTGGTTCTCTATTTCGATTGAATTTTATTTTACCATTTCTTTTGACTCAATTGTTTCGACTATTAATCGTTTGGCGAAATCACAAAAATAACGGTTTCAATAAAAGCATAACTAATATCGAAGTTATTATTTCTCTTTCACAGCAATTGACTATTTTTGTCTTCACTTATATAGTCGTTCAGATATTTATCTGATTTATTCATTTTCTTCACATTTTAATTCATTGTTTTCATAGAATTTCCATTAAATATACAATTGTTTTATATTTAGTTCAATCAATCCTTTGTGTAAAAATGAATTTTTTCTAAATATTAAATAATAATGAGTGAGAATTGACAACTTTTTTCTAATTCTTTGATTAATTCCAAAAGTAATTTCAGAGATACTCGCAAATGAAGAGATTGAAACCCTATAGTAATTGGCTTTATATCAGACCTCAAAAACAAATTATTGCAAATCACATACATTTAAGTTAAGTTAGGGTTAGATTTAAGTAAATTGTTTCGAGTTTATTGTTAGTGCTTCTGATATAAAGTAATTTGTTATAGGGTTTTATGTCTTCATTTCCGCAAAAAATTTCTTTCATATTCTTATTAATCGCTCAAAACTATGCTTTTATATTGAGTTTCAACAAAATCCGAGTCATGTAAAGCCAATAATTATTGTTATAATTATTTATTTTATTATTTTTTGAATAAAGCGTTTAAATAAAAGAATTTGAATAAAGACATTCTTAAAACATGAATAAAAGCCTAATATTCCTGAAGATTTTAGATGATGGATAAGAATATATTTTGTTTTTGAATTTTGAATAAATTTTCACTAATTATAAAAAGGTTAAAAATGATTAACTAAATAATACTTAAGACACTAAAACTTACGCCTCTCGTAAAACATGTTTTATTTGATGAATATTAACTAATTTTGAATCATTGGTATCCCTGAGGATGACTTCATGAAAGTGTAAAGCGCTTGTATACAAACTTCTATTAATTACAAGTTTTAAATCTTTTTTACTATCAATAAAACTTTTACTAAGTTTTAAGAGTTTAAGAAATCATTTAACAATGTTTTATTTTATAAGTAAGACGTGTATTGTTGTAAATCAAGTGCAATAAAATGACTATCAATCAGATAACGTATGCGTTCAAGGAATAGTTCAATCAAATTCTTGAAAAAAAGTTTTTAGAAGTTTCACTTTAGTTTAGCGACAAAAATAGTTTTACACTTTTATAATATTTCTTGTCCAAAATATCTTCAGCTGAAGAATTGAAAATTTTATTAATTATACATTACTTATATTAATACAAATATTAAGTGCAAACAAGTTTCAAAATATTCAAATAAAATACAAACTATTCAAACCAATACACCAAATGCAGAACAAGAGCGCAATTATTTTCACTTAAATAATACGCAATAATTTTAACATTTCAAGTGTGCGAATAAATAAATGACAAAAATTATTTTCTTGTTTGAAGAGCCGACAGACACGCTTTAGATATATTGTAGAAATTAGTTTTACTATTATCTTAACTTTAAGACAATTAAAACTAACGAATAAAAAGTTAAAATGATATTTTTAAAAAGAGAATAATGAATAGGATAACAATTTAACTCAACCATAGACTAGATCCAGACTCATCAGCGATTTGATAGTTGATAATTGTGTGAAGTAAAAGATGATTACTTATTAGTCGATGACTTTGAGTGATGGCTCAAAAGCGATTGGAGATGATGAATGTATGTGATCGCAAATCGAAGAGTTTCCACTTTCGAAAGTCTCTTATCTTTTTGATTCGAAGTTAAAGGTAAATGTTGACGAAGTCGTTCAAAGCCATCGTTTACATTACGAACTCGAGCTCTTTCTCTCTCATTACGTCTTCTTATAAAAGTAGTCGAATCAAAGAAATGGGAACTTCCATACAGTCCTGGCAGAGGTATTTTGCATTGCGGGCTGAATGGATCAAACTTTTTGCCGAACTGTTCCGCTTGTGACGACTCATTAGATTCAGAACTATTGAAGTTTTCTTCATCAGATTGTGGAGAAGATCCCACTGGATTAGAATAACAAAAATGGTAATTATTCTCTTGTTGTAACAATTCTTCATCAACTAATGTTGTGACTGGAGTCAGAAAAGTATACTCAAGTCGTTGTTCACACGAATCATCGTCTTTAGTGATGTGGTTCTGTTCCATAATCTGATGTAAAACTTATTCACAAAACTTATTCACAAAACTTAATACTCAGTGCTTACACTTGTCATCGCTTGAATGTAATGCGCTTCGAATGAAAAATATTGCGTTAAAAGCTGTTCAATTAATAATTAATGACAATAAAACTTTTCTGTTCATTTGAGGACACTATAGAAAGTGCACCTGTTATTGATTAAATATTGCTTGTATTGTGTGCGTCAATATCGTATGGGAACCTAAACCCAAATAACGATGGATTTACAAATAAAAAAGCTTCTACTGGTGCTCACTTTTGTATCTTTGGTTATCAATTTATGTGTAATGCAAGGCATCACAAAGTTTCAAACAATTCAGTTCAAGTCATTTTCTTGTGTACATTAGACCGTCAACTATAAAGTCCGGTTGGAAATAATTAAAAACTTACAATATTTTGTAATATTTTAAGTTAAAAAAAAGCATTCACAGACAGGGGAAGGGAATCCAAACAAATTTGTTGATCGTATTGGCATTGAATTACATTTGTTATAAAAACAGTTATCGTTCTCATCTAAATAAAATTTCATTTTACTCGTCTATAAGTTTATTCCGGGTTCGTGTGAGAGAGTGGGCAAGCTTTCAAAGTATAGGAATACGGAGTGCACACTTTTTGTTACTCTCTATATTCATTCAGATCCTGAATTCTCACAAAAAGCAGGTGTGACCTAATATTCATTAAGTGTGACTAAACTTCAAATTTCAGTTTCAAAATGTTTTCACCACTTTTCAAGAGATGTCTTTTCATACAAATCTATATTTCATTTTTAATACAATTTTAGTCATTTTATTTCAAATTTATTCAATGCATTAACGAAATAAATCAACTGTTGAAATAAAATAAGTGAGTTTTAAGCATTTTTAATTACTTTTAAACTCTTTATCCTTATTTTGTTTGTTGAAATTTTTGATCTCATCTTGAGTTGAGTTTATTGGTTGTGGTTGTGGTCTACGAACTTCCATAGCCTCCTGATTCCTATCTGAACCAACTCTATTTTGCTTTCTCTTCAAATTACAATCATTTAAAGCTAAAATATTCAATAATTTCCTATTTTATATAATAAATACCCGATAGGAATCACTTTTTTTGAGTGCATCCCTCAAAGTTTGGCTCATGTCATGTTTTTCAGAGTCAAACTCTTCTCTAGTCCTTCTCTCGGTTGCTCTCGGCTTTTGTGGGCTCTCTTTCTTAATATTCAAGTCAACTTTTCCTTTTTGTTTCTTCTCATCTTTAGTTTCTGGAGAATTTTTTTTAATGTCTTGAAATCGTTTGATTAAGCTTTGTGTTGGAGAGCCTTCAAGTATGTAAGGCTTCCTTTTGGGAGCGTCTTTGGAAGCTTTTATAGCACTTATAAATTTAATGCCAAATTCTTTCTGAACAATTCGTATTCTTTCGATTTTTTGAATAATTACTGGATTTTTAACTAATTTAATATTGATATCGTAATCATTCGGATTGATGTCAATCTTTTCAGATATCTTTATTAATTGAATCGATACTTCTTCACGAGCGGCTCTTATCAAAAATAATTATAACATATAATTGCTTACATGATATTCTTGTTTATAATGAGTTATTAAATCAATATTAATTTGATTTACTCAGAATGTACTTAAACTCAGGATACAGTAATTACTTTTTAGTTTCAGACACTTCCTTGTATTGACTTTGAGGTTGGCCTTCGGTTCCAAATAATTCACACACTTTTGTCCTGTATGTGACATTTTTAAAATCTCATCAGTAATTCAACACATTATTCTTACTTTAATTGAATCTTTTGAAATGTTGAGCCGATTATATCTTCGCGCTTTCCAGAAATCAAAAAGCTTTTGATATAATCATTTAATATCAACGCATTCCTCTACAGTTAAACAAAAGTTATATTGAAACATAACTTACTGTATGTAATACTAAGTATAATTCCAATTGAAAATTAATCTTTCGTGAATAAAATGATTAAAAATTCTGAATATGCCTTAAAATATTTCGATGAAACTTACTTTTATGTAATAAATAATTGAAGGATTTCCTGCAATTACTTCAATGCCCATAATAGTGGCTTCGATTATCTGTTATTAATTCGAAATTCATGATGAAAAATGATTGATCATATGAAAAGTCATACTTTTTGGTTAACAATTAGATATAGTTTTCCTTTTTGTTTTGATTCCTTTTGAATGCGTAAAAGATTCATCAGAGGTTTTGTAGTTCCGCCCTTTGAATGATGAATATTAATATTACAGAAGAGGTATGTTTGATAATAATTTGATTTATATTTAATACCAGAATAAAAACTGTGAAAAGGATTATCGCTAAAGTTGTAGTTCGAAAAAGTTGGACATGTTTAACTTCCTTGTTTTCTTCAAGAATCTCTATCATAGCAAAAGCAACCGCTCCTCTCAAACCTCCATAAGCCTTATTCAATGACAATTAAGATTAAGAATTGAAATTTTGGTTAAAGTTAGTATACCATCATTGCCTGTTCCTCAAAATTAATCAATCGAGTTCTATGGAAATAGTTATTTGAAATATATGAGAGCGAAAATACACCTGTAAAACAGTTTTAAAACTTTAGTTCAAATCTTATTTAATATTGTAATAACCATTTGAAAAAATTAAATAACTCACTGACAGCACGAAAGACCATACAAAATATTATGGAAAGTGTGACAAAGTTTGCATCCCATTTGGGTGGCTCTGTGATGAGCATAGTTCCCAAAAAGAAGAATATCAACAAATCTGCTATCGAGCTATCATATTCATAAGATATTAATAAGAAAACTCTATGTTAGTATCGATTAAACTCAATTAATTCATAATACCTCAAAGTTTTAACACAATATTTCACAGTTGTCCTCGATTTTTGTGATATATTATTGAAGGCATACCCGGCCTGAACCTTATTTTAAGTTTGAATATAAATATAATTAATTCTTTAAATTAAATTAATTAAAATGTCTGATAATTAATGAATTTAAAAGACATACGAGACCGCATCCAATCATACTGATAAGTCCAGACCATGTGAAGATTTCAGCTGTACAGAATGATAAATATGCCATTCCTAGCATTATAATGGGTTCGACAACTATTTGTTGAGCATTTCAAATAACTTTATTATTTTATAGCTTGTTTTAGAATAAATATCAATCATTCAATAAATTACCTCTAACATCAGTAGTGTGTAAAGTTAAAATAGTAGTAAAAGTACCCATAATTACTCCAGTCATTAATCCTCCACCACTAGTTAGAAAGAAAGACAGAACCCCTTTTATTATATCACTCGCTCTTATGATTTCTGCCTTTACAAAAGCTGACATTAAACGATGCAATACTACTACAACTGCGTCTGGAACAGATCATATCAATAACTATTCAAATAATTTTTATTATTATAATAGTATAACTCTATTTTTTACCATTTAGAAGGGATTCACCGAATACTAAGAAATACAGATCTTTATTAACACTCAAATCTTGGAAAATCGCGAGAACCTATTTTTGATTATAAGAATGAAAGCCACAGAAACTGACATTAAAGAGTGGATTTAGGGAAATGGTTTTGTAAAATAATGAATTCATACACAAACAGGATCGACAGCACTGATAGCAGTGGAGAATATGATTAATTGAAGCAGTGGTACTTTAGTCAAAGGCAACCATTTCAAATCAAATTCAATTAACGCGTATAATGAAATGCTCATACAAAACACATTCATAAGAGTTCCCTTTAACAGAATAACAGATATTAATTATGACTTATAATAATTGTATTGGTCTGTACGCACCACAACCGCATACATTAATATAGTAACAACATTACTAAGAAATGAGTGATCGTGCAAACTATAGGCAGAATCGAGTATTATTCTGAAAATATTATGTAATAACTTAAGCATTTAGAGTGAACTTTTCATAAAATTTCACTATAATTACGGCGGCAAAAGTCCATAAAAGAAAAGATCGACTGTAAACGCAGGCACTTTTTTTAGGTCGCCCAGCAATCTGTTTAATTGAATTATAGATTGATTTGGACAAATTTCGATTAAACTCGTCAATTCTTACTTAATGACTGTTCCGAACGCCAAACCAATCATAATAAGAACACTGAAAAATGAATTAATTAAACTTTAGATGAAGTTTTGTTTGATATCATACTGAAAGAAATGGATTCTAATGTAAGCTAAGACACAAACCAAGATTCAGGAATGGTAGAGGTGAGGAAAGGGCTGTGATGGTAACATATTTTGACCACTGACGCTACCAGAAAAAACATACTAAAAATCCAAAGAAACTTGAGTTGCTCTTTATGCCACTCCAAACCAAACAACTGTATTCCTATTCCTCCTTCATGTTGGCTCTCAGATAAAGGTTTCTCATTTGGAAGTGAATCTGATTTCAAGAATCTTTCATCTAATTGTGTGGTTTCATGTAATGCAATGCAATGCATAAATATTGCAAAAGTTATGCACAAATTCATTTTATAAGTTAACAATTATTTCAATTAAATCTTTCAAATTATAAGTCAACACTTTGGCAATGACTAGTCGTTTGTCAATCGATAACTATTATCTCAATCACTATTTATATTAGTGTAAGATTTATGGAATACTCATTCAAACAGTTTTAAATGGAAAAAATATATTTCAAATATTGTATTTGAATGAAAGCGCGAGCTTTTCTAATATAACTATTGCCTTATGTATGGCATAAACACTTAGAAAAGTTTTATTAGTCTTATTAGTCTTAAAAGACTTATTAGTCAACAATTGAAAATTCATACGTTTAAACTTTTATTTGAAGCGTTTTTGTTATAAAATCGATGTTCTCATCTCTGATAATCATCTACTGTTTCATTTACTGTTTCATCTACTGTTTCATCTACTGTTCGGCAATTTTAAGATCATTTACATTTTCACTAGAAGTATAGATACGAATAAGTCAAACATTCCTTTATTAACATAATATTCAGTTTAGAAGTAATCATTATTATATTCAATATTGCGGTTAAAACTTCAAAATTTTTTATTCATACAAATCTCAAACAATTTAATAATTTAATTGATAAAAACTAAACTCATTTACATGTCATCAACACTTAAAGCTTTTAAATTAAGAAATATATCAAAACTTTAATGAAAGAAAGTTTTAAAACTTATGTTTTAATGAAAGTTTGATTGAATTGAAACTTATTGTTATTTATTTGAGACTTAATTGTATTGAAAAACATATAATTAAGTATATAATTAGTTAATTAATTAAATCATTCTTTCCAACGATGAGCACAATTACAACATCTATAGAATGTAGTCATGGGTTCGTCAGCAGATCTGGTCTGCAATTGCATGAAATACGCTCTTTTGTGGTCACATTTGGGACACTTTTCCTCAGTTGAGTCCACGTTCTGCCAAACGGCTGAATCACTTAATACTTCGTCCACTTCTTTAAGTTTCGGATATTTTCTGGAGACAACACTTTGAGTCACTTTATAAATGTATGGACACGTATTACAACTCAATCGATAGCAGACACTACTCTCTTCTAGTGTTAGACGAGTTCCACAATTCGGACAAAATATCAACATTTTTATCAATAATTAATTAACTATTTTTTCATTTCTATCATATAAACAATAATTGAATTTTAAATTTCAATACTTTAAGAAAACATTTTCATCACATCAGTCTCTCTTCTTTCATATAAAATGTTCAATAAATATTTTAAGTCTTTATTTCTTTAAACTTTTGTAATAATTAAAAATATATTTTATTTTTAATAAAATCATTTAAAACGAATGATAGAAAAGTTAAAACATTTTATTTAATATTTTATTAGTTATAATTGACTCAAATTATGACTTTGAAAAACTTGTCTTGATATGAATGATAAAAATACTTTTGAATTGAATGGAGACGTAACTTATGAGTAAACAAACGAAGACTCACTGAAATGACTGATAACTAAATCGTGAAATTTTGATTGAATGAAGTTTTTTGGCTAAAAACTAATAGTGAAAACATAAAATATTAGACAATCATAAAAATGGTAAGTAATTGATTACTGATTTAATAGATATTAATTGTAAACTAAATTGGTTTGAATTGTTTAAAGTCAGCCCTATTTAACTTCCAAAGTCTTGTGGCAGTAGTTCTGCTATTGATCTGCACATGTACTTACATTAGATCATTGACCAGTATATTGGACCGAAGGAAGACCGGGTATTTCAACATCTCTTATGTAATTATTATTCATTTCTCTAACCAATTCATAACTTTTAAAACTTAGATTTTTGGGTGTATTTTGGAAATGCGCGAGAATTGGAGAACGAAAGAGTCCTTACGTTGCCATCAGTTGTATTGCAATGGCTTTAAGTATTCTTTACTACTGATAATGCATTTTCTCTATATTTTTCTATCACATTATTATAATTGCTTTTATTTAAGTTTATATTACAATAAACATTAAAAACAATTTATTATTGATCATTACATATGTATTGCAATTGATAATTGGATTTCAAATAAATAATTTATTAATTATCTATTATTTTTGTAAATTTTGATGAGTGGAAAGTATTGGTTCGTCGAAAAGTCAAACTCTGGGTATTTCTGAAATAAATTTATTCAATATTAACATTATCTTCAATTCAATTCAACTTCTATTCAATAATGAAAATACCATTAAATCCACTTCATGTCCACTTAATAAGAGCCTAATGACTATGAAATTTGTTTTTGCGATTTTCAAATATGAATGAATCTATAATTCATAAAATTTAATTAATTCTTATCATTAGTTATGGAAATATTTAAGCTTTTGTTGTCGTCAAAAGTTAACTCAAAGTTATTAAACAAATTTTAAAGTTCTTGTATTGAATGCCACTTTTAGTGAAGCAATTTTTAGA
Organism: Camisiidae sp.; assembly: GCA_034696325.1. Lineage (NCBI taxonomy): Eukaryota > Metazoa > Arthropoda > Arachnida > Sarcoptiformes > Camisiidae > Camisiidae sp. The sequence continues at coordinate 9,248 of JAQFZT010000421.1, read as the reverse complement.
AAATATAATCATAGTTTCAATTTGAAAACTGATTACTAGATACGATAACAACAAAAGCCTAAATAATGGATGAGAGGATTACTTCTTCATTGGTATCAGTAATGGCTTCGAGTAATGTTTTTGTTTGTTGAAAGCATTTACAAGCCATTAAATAGAGATCATTCGAAGTTTGTTGAGAGAGTCTATTGCTTGTCATATCTTTATATTGTAAGTAAGAGACGGGCGGAGGCGCTAATATGTTTCGAAATGGCATAAAACGATGTTCGTAACGGATTTGTTCAGTGTTAAGACCAGACCACGGAATACGTAATCTTTCATCCATTTCAAACCCACAAATTGTTTTATAAAACCCATTATTCATGTGTTGTAGCGATTGGTAAAGTAGTATCTCTTGATAGTGAGGCCTTTGCTTTCGTTTTTTAGGTTTGACTTTCTTATTCGTGCGACTCTTCAATTGCTGTTGAATTTGATCTTAAAATATAAAATAAATTTTGGAAACTATAGAGAGCATTAAAATAATAAATAGAAAGCAGAGATGTATAATACCTGCCATTGATTCTTGTTCGAGTATTAGATTACTTGAGCGGTTGAGTGTGGATACCATCCAACCAAACAGAAACTCATATAAATACCAAAAAATATAAGAATATTCATGTGGAGAATAGAGTTCCAGTTCGAAGCCAGAGAGAAGATATTGAATCATAACCCGTAAGATATGATACAAAACCCAAGTGCTATAATATCCCAAATGACTGCATTGAGGGTCACTTTTTTGTGTTAAACAATTCAAATAATTGTCAACTTTCTCAGCTTCGTCTTGAAGACCCGCCAATTCTTCTAGAATTTGTGCCAATTTTTCTCTTTGTCGCGCTCTGTTATGTCCACAAATTTGTGTGAGAGTAGCCATTGGTCTAATGCATCGATTGAAGAATGTTTCCAATAGTTCTTTTGCCTGAGGGTTACTATTGATTAATGAGCTTTTAGTGTAAAGAGACGGCGGTTTAATGAATTGTTTACACGATTCGCGCACTACTTCTGACATATGAGTGGTTCCGAACACTAAACTCGGTTGCGGTAAATATAAGACTTGAAGTATTGAACGTGACAACACACAAGACGGAATGTTTTTACTGTAGTGATTGAAGAACGCGAGCGCACTGTTATATGAAGTGCAGTCATATATTTTACAAACGCGTCTCAATCTAGTTATGAATGACTCTAAATAGTCAACGGCTTCGTTACGGCTTTTCATTTTGGTATATCGAGGAAATGTTGGCGGAAGTAAGCGTTGGTTCACTAAAGGCTCGAAACCTAAAATTGTCGGGTAATCAGCTCTGTGCCCACTCGTAGCTGAAGAGTCCGCTTGTATTCCCATTGAAATCGTTTCTTTCCACACTTGAATTGATTCATTGCATTGATTTAAATACTTCTCAATGTCTTCAGTAATATTTTTATTAGAAGTTGAAATCATTTTTCTATTTGTTTTGTTAAGCGTTTCTTTTTTAAGTGTCATCAATGACTGAAATAGAAATCTACAGAACTTGAGCCGAACTAATAGAGCAGAAGACAACTGATGTGTTTCAGAGTTACGACTGTTATCTTCTTCTGTTTTACTAAGAGATCTCTGAAGACTTTTGATCTTTTTATACAACTCTTCCTCAACATCTCTAATCATAGCACAAGCTTTTGAGTCGTTGACATCAGATGCCAATTGATATCCATAAACAATAGGCTGAAAATCTTCCTCTTCGAAGACATTAGCCTTTGTAACAAATTCTCTAATGGTTTCAATTAATTTCAATACAATTATACAAAATGTTTTAATGGGTTTATCAATAATAACATAAGGATTGTGTAGATATAAGTTGATGAAAACAGTTTGCGCTAAAGAGTGTCCCTCAAGCCATGTCACTAAACACCCAAATGTGTCATCAATTATACCGATTTGCTCTTCAAGTGTCAAATTCTCGATTTTAATTCGATTTGCTTTTAATGATTGTTCAAAATTGAGTACTTTTTTATTAGTCTTATTGCAAACCATTCCGGCGTCCATTTTCGGGTCCATCATCTCTATTGCAGACATGGCTTCAAACAATCCAAACAACTCGTCGTGTAGTAATTCACCCGATTTTAGCTCTGTTTCAAAATTTATCAAAAATATCAGCTTTTATTAATATTTTATTCAAATACTTGCCATCAGTCGCTCTACAGAACTGTTGCGTCACTTCAACCCAATTGAAGCACATCTCTTGACCACTAAAAGCACTTCTATTTATTGATAAATCCATTTCTCAATTATTATTTGATAATCAATTTAATTAATAATTATATCACAAATCTTTTCGATTCAGTTGTTGTCCAACTTATCATTAAAACTTTCAAAACTTTCAATTAATCATAAAATAGAAATCATTTAATAATGGATCGAAAGTTAAAGTAAATTATAAAATATAAATCATTTATTTATTGATTGAAATGATTGAGTTTGATTTTAAATAACAAAACATTAACCGGTGTTTACATTTCGGTATTTATTATGTTTTGAAACCCCTTTTTAGCCATTAATACTCGTTCACACTGTAAGCAATGCTTTGAGAACGACTGCTTTCACCTCTACTTCTCTAGAATAGTGCGCATTTTTGCCGAACTCTTAAACAATACGCCATTGTTTTCGACCGATACTTACTTTCTCACAATTCATTCACTATTCAAAACTAATTATTTAAATCAAATACTAATTATTTTAAATTATTCACAAAAATTACAAGAAAATTTTTAAAATTATATTTTAAGTGAATTTAAATAAATAATAAATAGAGAAATGGCTGAAAAGATTGACATGTCTTTAGACGATATAATAAAAAGAGATCGAATTAGTGTCGGCCGAAAACGTGGACAAGGATTACAACGAAGAAATTCTGGTCGCGGAGGAAATGCGAGCACAGGTCGTGGCGGGGGTGGAGGCGGGGGTGCCATACGTTCAGCACCACAAAGACAGAGAAATAGAGCCCTTCCTTACAATCGAGTGAGTGATAAGACCTTTAATTACTCTATACATGAATTAATGTTGAAATTGAATGAAAGCCAACACAAATACCTGACAAATGGCAACACGACATGTTTGAGAGCGGAGTCAGAACACGAGCGATGGGAGGAGTGGGTTCAGGATTGGGTTCACCAAACAATTCACATCTAATGGTTTCAAATCTAGACTTTGGTGTCACTGGTATTTAACAGTTCTTTTTTCATTCATTTCAAAAACTTGATTAATCTTTTTCAATGTTTGCCGAAAAGACGCTGACATTCAGGAATTGTTTGCCGAATTCGGTGCTCTACGAAAGGCTGCCATACATTATGACCGTTCGGGTCGATCGTTAGGAACGGCTGATGTGATCTTTGAGAGAAAGGTGGACGCAATGAAGGCAATGAAACAGTATAATGGAGTTCCACTCGATGGTAAAGCGATTTATTATGTATTTCTTCATGTTATATGTGATGCCATTTTTGTGGACTTAACGAAAAATACACTTTAAATGGGACTTGACTTGAGGTCCACATAATATGACAAAAGGGAGTCCAGTTCTTCATTCTCTGTATACACAAATAGGACGCCCAATGAAAATACAACTTATGGTCGGAAATGAGTCTAATATCGGATCCAGAATCGGAATTCCCGGCGGAAACACTTTCAATAGATCACAAAGCAGAGGAAGAGGTGGTAAAAGTTTTAGAGGAAGAAGAGGTGGTTCTGGAGGTGGAGGTGGAGGCGGAGGTGCTGTTGGAGGTGGTCGAGGAAGAGGTGGCCAAAGAGGACAAAAGTTTGTAGCAGTTTTTTAAAACATTTGTACTTTGTTTTTGATTTATTTATTTAATTATCCAATAGTCGAAAAGTTCCAACCGCTGAAGAACTTGATGCAGAACTCGATGCGTACACTAATAAGGTATAGTCCATTAGAGCTTTTTATCAATAGATCAATCCTTAATTCTATTTTTTTTTTCTATTCCTCAGTAGATGTGAACTTATTGTTGAATATTTCATCAATTATTCTCAATAACTTAATAAATAAAACCCTGTTTTTTTATCTTATAAACATTAATCGCCATTTCTTTACTCAATTTTTGTTGTAATAGTAATAATATTTTTTCGAATCATGAATAAAACAGTTTCACAAATCGTGTAGTTATTGAATATAAACAATTTGATTAAATCAAAATTATATACTTATTCATCGATCTTAATAAGTACTATCAAATCAATCAAAAGTATGAAAATCTGTTCTCTATTGCATTTCATATTATATAATTATTAACAAATTGTCATATTATGAAATGTAATGTTTTTCAAATAAACAACAATTGATTGATTTATTAGCAAATAATATGATAACAATTAGAAATGAATCTCGAATAAGATGTTGAAATAATAATACAAATACTGTAAAAGAAAATAATGAGAATTCCTTTCTTATGCACCTATGAATACAGTACAGAAATAAGTATAGGCTATACAACTGTCATTTCATCTATAATAGTATTGATATTTGACTCGAAGGATAAGCCCATCAAGTTTTGACCTTTTTGTACAGAATCTACTCTTTATAGTTAATTTTGGAGCTTCTTTTACAATAGAAAAGGCACCCAATCGTAAATCATATGGAAATAACGAGAAAATAAATAGTTAACTATTAATATGTATGGATTCAATCAATAATCATTGGCCCACTCGTTCTCCAAGAGAAAGGAATCGATCACTTCTTTCATCGCCAGATTTGGAATTAACTGATCGGATGTGAGCGGTGTTCGGGTGACCGGATCGAAATGACCCACTCTTTGTAAATGTTCGTCTATGTCCTTACGGTCATAAGTGATACCCGAAGGGGTCACTACCGGGTCGTGCATTATTTCGAAACTGATTTTTCCACACAAATAGTCGGGAACATCGCGTTTCTGCCATTAAATCAAAATTTCGTTCAAATAACTCATTGATTAAACGATAAAATCATTTTATACTAACTTTTCTTCTAATATCGAGAGCAGAGAACATGGTATTCAAGTCATCAATTCTTTGATCTGATGTTGAGTTAATCCTTCGTTCGAGTTCTTGAATAGTTTGTTCGTCTGTTTGACTGTTATTTATCATTTGAGTCTTCAATTGGTTGAGTTGTTGTTCGCGATCCGATTCAATTAAACCATTTAAATATGACTGTAATTCTATTTCTTCTTTAATACGTTTCTCTTCGAGAACATTAAAGCGTTTCTTTCGGGCGACTCTTAATTGATATGCAATTTCATCGCCGAAATTGAGTTTTTGATCTTTAGACAAATCGTGTGCTTTTGATGTAAGAAATAAGAGTTTAATTAAATGATAACTAATTGATTAACTACTTGAATACCTCTTTGTAAATGCTTAATCGCTTCATCGAAGTGTTCCATTTCAAGAAGCGCTTGTCCTAAGAAGAAGTGACCTTTGATTAGATTTGGTTCCATTTCAAGAGCTCTTCTGCAGTCCTGACACGAAGAATCCCACAGTTGGAGTCGAAGATAACAGAGAGCTCTGTTTGTGAAGAATGTGGGCACTGATGGGTTGCGAACCTTGAAATTGAAAAAATGAATGAATAAATGGTTGAATAAATGGTTGAATGAATGAATGAATGATAAATGATATTACAATAGCTCTGCTGTAACTATTGATGGCGTCTTCATATTTATGAATGTTATAGTATTTGTTTCCCTCATCTTTCAGTTCAAAAGCACTCAATTCTTGTTTCATATCGAGACCAGATTTAGTGCTTTCGTCTGATTTCGCCTTCGAATGCCTCAAATTCCTTAAACGAAACAGTTTTGTCACTCTTTTCAGAACTATCACTCAATTAAAACATAAATTATTCATATATTTTCAGTCAATTACTAATTACTATCAATACATTTGATTACATTTGAGTTGTTTATAATAACTTGTAGAGAAATATATTTATAGAGTTATCTATTATTATGAGTGCAGTTCTTCGAAAACTGTCACACTTGACGACCAAAAACAAATCAGTTGTTAAACAAATTACGTAACATTGAAAGCACACATTTTACTGCTCATATCCTTTGGCTATTATGTCTACTCAGTGGTGTAGATGTAGTTTGTCTGCAAATGGATTGTACATAACTTCGTAAGCTTGAGAGAGGAGACAGTAAAACATCAAATTTTGTCAAACAAACTGTTTAAAGCCCAAAATTTCTAATCTAAGCCCAATCATATGGTATGACCTGTTGAATCATCGATTTAAGTAGTATAACCTCCGAGGAGTAACTTTGGAGAGAGAGTTACGCTACCAGTAGTCTCAATGGAATCAAATATAACTTAATTAGCTAATTATCTAACAATAATTGTGCCAATAGTTGAGTCATCACAGATTTAAAGTTGTTAAAAGTGTTAAATTATTTCTTTTTCTACTCATTTGTTTTTGGTGTTCAAGTTTCTCAGATTATGATGAACTGCACTCTTCTTAAAGTATGGTATAATTACTGTCATATCTATGACTATATGGGCCTAATTCAGTGTTTTCAAAGGCAAGCCTGAGCCTCTCAGCTCAACCTCAACCTTATGCCTGACATTGCATTGAATAAATTTTTGAGAAAAATTCACTTTTACTGATAGAAATATAAATTTATTGCACAAAATTTTGGTTAGCAATATCTGAGCATTAATTCTGTAAATATTAAAAACCTTGAATTCAATCTATTAAAAATATTTTTCATCACAAGTTAGTTTATCATTAAAATTATGATAAATATTTTTAATAGATTGTAAAAAAGGATTTAAGGCTCAGTCAAAATGAGTCAAAGCCAAAATATGAGCCTAAGATAAAATCCTGAGCCTGAAAAACGTCCGAGACTTGAGCTGAGCCTATATAAAATATACAGTACAGGTACAACTCTGACTAAAATTGTATGATTTGGATTCTGAACATATTTTATTTGTGATTAAATGATTGAAAAAAACTTGTGAGGAAACACTTGAATTTACCACAAGTCTGAGAGGGCCAGAAAAGACATCGGTTGGGCCCGCTTTATAACCCCCTCTGGTCTATATGTATTGTGTGCACTCATTCGTAAATTCAATACTATGTAACCAAACATGAGTCTATGTTGAGCAAAAACAACGATTCTTTAGAATCTCGTCATTAGATATACTTTTCTCAATTTAGACATTAAATTAATCAATAATTATTTTTCGTTCAGTCACTCTCAGATCATAAAATGAGTTAAACACTTATTGCAACATTAATACTTGTGTGAACTTTTAAGAGAAATATTAAATCGATTGATACTAAAATCAAAAGTTAAGGGTTCGTCATATTTATTGTTATAAATACATTATTACAAAAGAATTGGACAAAACTGTAAATATAGAAAAACCTTTCAAAGTCTATATATCTAACGACGTAAGAGAAAACACTTTAACTTATATGAAATGAATGAAAATTATACTGATTGTAAAGAAATGAAAATTAAAGTTGACGACGATATGCAAAACAAATACAATAAATAGAAGTTTTCAAGAACTCTATACCATGAAAACGAGTTGAGGAATATTTATAGAAATTGTTGGGATGCATAGTATGCACACTATAATTATTCTTAAATATGTAATCAATATGTTTATGCCTACAAAACCTGAATTGCATTTTATTTTTAAAAAATTTGAACTTTAAACAAAACCTTCCTTTGAATATATTCTAATTTAATGATGAAATACAAATGTTTTTACAGTCTTTTAAGCGTTCTTTTCTTGTCTTTTACGCTCAGCTTTTTTTGGGTTAATGTTGTTGTTGTGCTGACACTTTTACTGACATTTTTATCATTAGCGTGTTTTTTGATGAGAGGACCACTACAGTCACCATCCAATGGATTGTCACGACGAACAGAATCAGATTTACTGCAACACGCATTTGATAAGTCAGACTCGAATCCATCTTTTAGTTGTTTGGAGGGCTGGGCGTGAATCTCAGTCATCATTTTGGCTCTTTTGCAATAGTCTTCATAGTGTTCTAAAAGCATTTTTCCGGCCTCTTCATTCAGAGCTGACTCTGCATTCGGTACTATTAACAGACATTTAATTGTCTGCAAAACAAATCAAATATAAACACTTTTATAATTACAAAACTATTCATTAAATTTCTAACCAATAAAATATGTTTTATTCCTAAGTCTGATTTCCAATCCTTCTTAAGAGTATTCACACATATTTCTCCATTTCGAGACACATTCGGATGAAATATTTTGGTTATGAAAAATCCTTTCGGTGGAGACGAAGGAAAATCTTTTCCCAAAATTAGTTTTACTCGAAAACATCCACCAAAATAAGGCGTACAGGCTTTCAATTGAGACAATTAGTATTGTATAATCAATTAAAGACTTATTTAAGTCTCATTTATCAAAACAAAATTTCAATAACTTTTTTGTTATTAGAAATCCAATACTTATTAATACATAAAACTATTGAATATTGTTTTGATATCGAGATAATTGAAGAAAATATAATTTGTGAATCAATACCGGGTCCGTCAATGACTGCCTGTATATCAGAGACGTCTTCATCATTAATACAAATACGAATGCCTTCGAGTGGAGTAGAAACCAATTGTGACAACTCTTTAGACACTTGTCTTATTACTTGTGGCGACAAGTTTTCCACATTTGATGACGTTTGCTATCAATACAAACATTATTTAAAATCAATTCATTTCTATCAATATTGACATTAGACTTACGGATGACATGACTTTGATATTTGTTATTCAGAAATACGCTTTATTTTATGAGCCAATTAGTCTTTGATTCGATGTCAAGATAAATATCTGCATAAATAACAGTTTAATTAATATTAAATAAAAATATAGTTTATATTCATTTCAATAATAATTGACATTAATTTACAATTGAATTGATTTATGGATTGAAATTATGAGCTGTAAATGAGTAACAATTTATCAATTAATAATAGAAAGTATTGATGAAAATTTCAAATCAATTAAAATAATTAATAAATAAATGAATTGCTAAGAACTGAAAACAAGTGATAAAAGGATTGATTTATGAAAATATTTAAATTGATAATAATCTCAATTTTGATGAACATTTAAATCAATACAAATTGTTATGATTTGTAAACATTTGAATGAAAAAGACTTACTTCTTATAAATATAATAAAATTAATAAATTTACAAATAATATAAGAATCCAATAGAGAATA
>JAQFZT010000420.1:0-26002 GCA_034696325.1 Camisiidae sp. | reverse complement strand
CTCAATAGCATTGCGAATTGTGGAGAGATTATGGCATTTGTGGATCAAATATTTAATTCGAATCAATACAGATTCAATTTTCATAAGAAAATCCAAGTTTTCATTTTGCTTAAACAACTTAAAGTTGTTGTGCAACCATTGAGAAAAATATCATTTTTATGTCATTTTCACATCACAATTTTTCTGATAAATGGTTTTTCGTGAGCATATCGTTTTGTCCAAATTCAAATCGTTGAAAGTGTTGAAACTTGTTTTCAGGCCCCTAAGTAACTAATTATGAAAAAACTATTCCGTTTTGAAACTTGAAAATAAAAAACTAAAAAAGAAATGAAACTAAAAAAAGAAAAGAAATGAAACTAAAAAAGAAATTGAATTCAACTTTAATGTGTGGATTGAATAAATGAACATGAAACTAGCGAAACCATTTACACAAAACACATTTACATTATTTTGACTGCGCATGTCATGGAACCACACACTGACAATTATTTTAATGATATAGATTAAGTATAGTACAGTCTAACCCCATTATAGTGAATCCGCTTATAGTGAATCCCCGCTTATAGTGAACTATTGTTTCAGAATATATTATGAAATACAATAGAAATTGAGAACGTTTACAGTGAATGCCGGTTATAGTTCACGGTTTCGGCCCATTCACTATAAGCGGGATGGACTGTATTGTTATGCTAAGTTAGGGCTATACAACGATTCGATGCGCTTTCATTTCGACCGTTTTCATCTCGTCCGTTCTCACTTTCAATTCGCTCAATTACTAATTCCTAAAAAAGTTTATCCCATTTTCAAACTCAAAAATAAACTTAAACTAAACGAAACTTATGAATGAAGAATAAACTCAAATAAGTTTATCAGCAAAGCTTAAATTAAACATTACATTTACCATCTTTGAATGTATACCAATTTAATTTTCATCAACTGCTGCATCAGTTTTTATAAAATATATTCAAATATTCATTGTTTATAGAAATCAACAAAACTATTTGAGTCAAAACTCTGAAAGTCAATGAAAGTGATTTCAGCTTAAATTGTTTCAAAAAGAATTTTACTTTTCAGTCTTAATTTATAAATTTAATAAATGTTTTATTCATTTGATATATTTTTATTTTGGTTTTAGTTTATTTATGTATTTGAAAATTGAATAAATTTTTGAGAATTAGTTATTTAGGGGATTGAAAACAGGGTACGGGCGAAGTGAAAACGGGCGGGTCATTGTGCTCTCTATAGCTTAGATTAGGTTAGGTTAGGGGACTGTTGCGTGTTAAGCTTGGGAGGTGAAAGATTAGGTCAGTGAAAGACAAAACTATTAAATGATTAGTTCCATTATAATTAGACACATAGAGTTGTTATATTGCTGAATGAGCCTTCTTTATTTTTGCTAACCTTAATTGAACTCATTTTTCATTCAATTAAAACTTATGATAAAATGGGGTTTTCAGTACTTCAGGGAAATTGTTTCATACAGATCTTGGCAATTTGAATTTGAACAAAACCAATTTTGGACAATTTTTTCTCAGGTTCAAAATTCATTTTACTCACAATTATTAAAGCATATTTGAAGAGAAGATGTTGTTTAAGCTCTTGCCTACGCATTAGCATAAAATTACTCAAAATTCAATTATTCGTTTTAAAGTTAAGGCTTAATTAAAAATATTATTTTGAAATATACTACAAGAGAGAAAAACTTTTAGTGACTGATTTAGTGATTGATAAGACTTACATCGGATGGAAATAATAGAAAGCCTTTAATCATAAGAAAATTCTGTTTAGTTTTGTTCAGTGAGAATGAAGTTTTGAGTCATTAAGTCATGAGATTTTAATCATTTTCTCAAACTTCAAGAGTTGAGATAAAGAAAGAAAATTTCAACTCAATGATTGATCATGTTCTCAATAACTTATGAAATTAAGTTCTCAATACTTAAAAGAAATGCTTTTATTAAGTTAATACTTACTAAAAGATTGAAATATTAAGCAACTTCTCTTCCAACGTCCATATATTTTAATGTTTTTTCGAATGTGGAATCAGAATCTGAAGTTGACTTTTTGTGATCTGTTGTAATTTAGACTGTAGTACAATAGCATTTTTAAATCCATGAATTAAATGGATTAAAATTGATGAATACATGGAAAACTCACTTCAAAGGAATTTTATTTTCTGATATTTGATAGATCTTTTAACTACTCAAAGAAAGCTCATTAGTTATACGTAATTACTATGAGTTTTCTAATTTATCAAAAAGAGAGATTTCTCTCTTTAAAAGTTTTATTTTCATTCTTTCAAATCTCAAGTTTCATGAGTAATATTTGAAAAAATGGAAAAACCAAATCAAACTTTTCTCCTCTCTTATTAATAAATCATAAGAAAGCAATTGAAGGATTTATGAAATATTGGAAAATAAAATCGCTTAGAAATGATTTTTTGACGAATTGATAAAAATATTGTTTAATTAATTAAAGTGAACGTTTACTGAGAAATGTAAAGATAAGTTGAGAAATTAAAATGAATATATAATTAACTGTTGAGATGAGAAATTGAAAGAGTGCATAGATTTGATAGACTTCATAAACTAGAGTTAGACTGACATTCAGTGATACATTACATTCATCATCTGAAATGGCAGTCTCTTTTGACAATGAAGCAGAACAAGTTCGTAAGTTTCTCTCACCTAAAATCTGAGAGTAGAGTCCCCTATAATTTAATGCATTGCAATGAAGAACGATTAGTTTTCTGAAGATTGAATTATTGAAAAGAAGATGAGATTTTATGTGACTGTTTTTATTTTTGAATGTTTCTTAAGCAACTGTTGGTTATGCAAAACTGAGATTATATAAGGCCGCGACACACATAAACAATCGGCATGTTATAAGCATCAAGTTTGCTAACTATTGGCTCGCCTCCCACTTCACCTTGTAATGTACTGTAATCACAATAAATTCTGGGCATCTTCACGGTTGTACTCGTCTTTCGATAATATGAACGCCAATGTAATGGGCCTTTCAGTTGTGCGCAGGCAATAAAGTAATAAGTGTTTTTGGCCATATAAAACCGGACTGTATATAAAGGGTATAATTTGGAGCCAGATATGCATGAGTTAATAGTGAGAGACAAAAAATTACAGAACATATTAGCGCTCTGGCTATCCTTTGGATTTTAAGGTTCATATGTTCACTTCATATCGCTATTAAAGTTTTTACTGATGCCGACAATGGCGTCTCGAAATTCGCAATTAACTTTACCAATTGATAGACCAAGTCGTATATCTCATCGCTTCAAACATTCCAACAATACATGATTATCTTCAAAACTAATGGACTCAAAGTTCACACGCTCTCAACACTACTGCACAGTCTTAATAACAGTATAAAAAATCTTATAAAAATTTAGTTAAAAAATAACTTTCATTAACTCGAAATTATTAGAACATCAGATTAAAACTTATTTGATTGAAAAACTTAAATTTGAATTCCATGTTAAGCACTGCTAATAATATTTTGAATATTTATTATTTAAAAATAAACTCAACTATAAATAATTAATTTTAACTACTTTTATGAAAGCCGTTTTGAGTTTCTACAGATGAAAAAATTGAATTGTATTTATTTTCTTATTAATCATACGATTGAGAATGCTTAAGTCAAAATTAAATCGATCCATAATCCTTAATTCTAATTGATTTTAATTTCAATTGATTGAATTGATTTTAATAATTCACATTTTCGGAGTTATTTCCTTTGATGATAATTTCCACTTCAATTTCAATAAAAGATTGTCATTTCTTTTGGGCAATTTTTACTAGTATTAAACAATTAAAGATTGAATCCAAATGAATAAATCAAGTTTGAAATATTGTTAAGTTACCAAAATTTTATGGGATTTAATGTTTGGATATAAAAATCATAAAATAAATCTGATCTTCATTTCCAATAACGCCTTTAAACAATTTCTTGCAAAAGTTTGTGAAAAATGCAATCAAAACACAATACAGTGATCATTGATTTAATGAAAATTATATTAATTCTGATATTAATCAAACATATAAAAAATTCAAATTCGATCTCAAGAATATCTCCAATTTGAGAACTTATTTTGGTTGAATTGTCATAAACTTTGAAACTTTATTATGGTTAACTCAATCAATTTACAATTGTTCTCCTTTCAGGACCATTTAAGTATATATAGTATTAAAGACATTAAAATATATTTTAAAAGAGATTAAAATCAGATTTAAAACTATGTATGAAATCGTCTAAAGTTTGACTATTTCTTACAGGAATTTTATAAAAAACGTTTCAGACTTTATAAAAAATAGTATTCGATAGGAAATTACATTTCACTAATGGAATGGAATATATCTTAAAAATTCATTTGAAAAGTCTGATAATAACACAATAAGAATTGGATTGAATAAACACATGATTGGTTTGAAAATAAAACGATTTTTAAAAATATTCATAAACTTATTCCATAAAATAGATTTTGAAACTATTTGTCTGAATTATGTTTTAGAAATTATATTTTTTGTACGATCATAAAAACCTCAAACTTAAAAATCATGGTTTTTACTCATACAAAACGTGTAATTATTTATTCAATTCAAACTAGTAAGCTTTTCTCGTTTATTATTCATTGTTCTTTATCTGTATCTTTTATTTGCAAGTAATAAATAGTTTTTTTACTAATTTCTCAACCATTTTTTGTCATTGGTATTACGATTGAGGAAAATTGTTCCATGTATTCAAGTACAAAATCCAATGCTAGGCATTATTTTTTTGTGCTAACAATACTCATTAAGATATATATGAGATTTATTCTGCTATCGATTCGCAAGATTTAAGTTTATAATGTTCTCAACTCATTGTTTCGTTAGTGTCTGTTCGTAAACTTTCCATTAGAGACATGTCTACTTTCTAACTAAGGACAGCTTATGATTATAAAGTGTTTTGAGGAAAACCAAATCAAATTACTTTATGAAACTTTTAAAATTAGGTTCAAATATTAAATATATGCCTAAAGTTTTTCATAGCTGTCAGAATTTTTTCAATAATAAGAATTTGAAATTGAAAATAATTTATAGGTGCGATTTAATTAGATTTTAAAGTTTAAGGCAAAAATATGGAGTACCCCAAAGCGTTCAAATGTTGATCAAAGATAAATACTATAAACCTGAGCGCTTGCTTTAAGATAACGCAAATTGAAATCTTGTTAACAAACATCTATAATATTAATCAAACCACTAAATAGAGTGAAATGTGACAAAAAAGCCCAACGGGTAATATAAAATTCGTGATTATAAGTTAATTTCATTGCCATTATTCATTTGCTGATAATAAAATGTCAAACACATCGATACGCATGATTCTCTTCAATTTATTACTTCGTAGTTTGTTTTGCGATGTGCTGTCATTTAGTAATATAAGAAAAAAGTTTAGTCATGAGTTGGCTGTTCAGTACAGTTAACTACAATAGAGTTAACAACTTGCTAACTATAGTCAACAACTTCAACACTTATAGCTAAACATGTCTCGTCATATGTTTTCTGCACAACCTTTTTTGCATAGCATTGTACTGAAGATCAATTGATCAAAATCAACATAAATGGTCAAAATCAAAGTTCAAATACAAATAGCTATCTAATATTTATTACCTTTTTTACTGAAATAGAGTTTGCTGGGGGTCGCAATCACTGCAACTAAACCTCTTTTGTTATAGACATATCAATATTTTTTTTATCTCAAGATGACACTTATTATTGATCTAAATTACTCTATTCAATATGTCTTATAAGTAACAAATGACTTAATTCGTGTAAACATTGCATAAGAGTTTTAAAAATCCATTCAATAAGTGAAATATTTGATAATTGATTGAAGTTTTTGATCTGAAAAACCAAATACAGGTACAGTTTATTAATTAATTTATCTAATTTATATGATTTTGTATATTTTGCGCATGTCATCATTTACAATTTGGTTTGATATCTTGTTAATGATTTGGAGTGCAGTCATACCTATATTAATTGAAATCAGAGTCGTAAGTCATGTTGAGTTATCAGAACTTTTATCAGTTTTTATCAAATTTCGAGTGTACTTGTATTAGAAATCGAATTATAAGAATAATTGAGTGGTTACATATATCATCCAAATAGTAGCCTCATTAAAACTAATCATGATTATTATATAAAAGAACATATTTTATATGAAAAATTTCGATAAAGTTTTACACAAAAAGCCACACTCAAAATCAAGTGCTTACACAATAAGGATATGTTTCTCAATCTTGGAATAAAACAATTTGATTTTATCGCTGTGTAAACATTTAATTGTTCTCGTATTAGATATGATATATCATAATATTTTCAAGCCATTAAATAACAGCAAAGCGTTGAAGTCTCAATAACTTTGAGGGGGAACTGATTTGAGCAACAAATCAAAATTTTTTATTTGTCTCACTCTATCTTTGCTATGATTGCAGGGATTAAGCATTTCTAGTCCAAAATATTCCCAGAGAGTACCACATAATTACTGCTGTCATCAATTGTATTTAATTATTTTCTTCTTAATTATCTTACAAATAAGTGTGCATCAGTTGCGTGTGTTTTGAGCTAATTGATGTCCTTAACGCGATAATTGATTAGAAAATTACACATTCAGTTAATCGTGTGCATACTGAAACACTTTTCCGCTGGTTTGCTCACAAAAGTTGGTTCTCAATCATATTCATTGCAGTTCTAAAACCGTAAGACTGAGAGCTCTAAGGCTGAGAGCTCTAAGGCTGAGACTCTAGGGCTGAGAGACTCTAAGACTCTAACCGTTAGGTCATTTGGGAGAATTCTTCAATCTTCTATTTCACACAATTACCTTCTATTAGATTTCTTCTTTAGATGAGGTTTTGATTCTATGGAGAGAAAGGCGTTTTCAAGTACAGCATTGCTATCACGCATCTCTTTACTATGAAACTAGTACAGGAAGTTTTGACTACAAGTCATGAAATCTTTAGTATAGATTTATTTACTTGCATGAAATAGTATTGCTTATCGCTTGCTATATATTTAATATTAATTTTTTGTGAAAACACACTCTTTCATATCAAAAAAACATCGCCAGCCATACAAATTTGCCTCAACAAACTTTTGGCCTAATTTTCTGCACACAGTACAATGATTTTTATATTTAAATCTCTAAAATATTCATATGCATTATAGTAATTAAAATTATAACAGTATTTCTTGTGAGTTTCTACACAAGCATTTCAAAATAATGTTGAATTTTTATGAATAGAGTTCTTAAATTTGTAAACGAGTATATGAGTAATGCTTATAATAATTATTTATAGCAAGAAATGAAAGCAGAGAAAAATGTGATTTTGTATTAGAAGATTGGAAAGTTTGAATTTTTTGTAAACTTGTTTGCTTTTGAAATTTGAGATTTGAAGTTAAGAATTTGCAGTGCGTTCTAAAAATTGGCGCATTATTTAGGATTAACTGAAATTAAAAAGTTTGAATTTGAGATTCCCAATTGAGATGATAGAGCTTTAACATGTAATTTGATGAAACACGCAAAATACATTCAAGATATTTAATTGTTAGGCTATCACTTAATTTGGTCTAATAATAATGTTCTTCCTGTTAGTTATGAAAAGATACTATTCTAAAATTCATATAAAATAATGAAGGATATAGTGAAAACCTGTTAGACGAAGAGGTAGCTGCAGCAACACATTGTTAATCAGTACAGTAATTATTCTTCTCAGTCTTACATATTGATAGATGAGCTTTATTTCGAAGCAATGCCTTTGCCTTTTCCTATGCAGCACTTGAATGATTTCAATACAGAGCTGTTGCATGAAGTGGTGATCTTAGGGACCATTTTTCGTAAAATGTTGAAACATGAGGTAATAGTTTATCATCCATTCTCTCGCATCTCATCCATTCTCAGGCTCTCAAAATTATATCTCAACTCAACCTGGTTTTATTAAAACCGGAATCTTGATTGGCTGTGATATTCTTCTGTAGGCGGTTGTTGTTCGAAAAATGTTGTATGCCTTCATTGTTTTGCGGAAACTTTTGTTCAGAATGTTTCCTAGCCTTTAATGTTTTGGTAGCTCTTATTTCGCTACTACTACTGCAGGCATACTCTTATTAATTGACAAACTTTTTTCCTAAATCCAAATCCCATTATTTCTCACTAGAAAACAACTGTAATATTTTTAGTATTTAACACTTAACGGTATTCATCTGTGAAACTGAATCTTTTTATGGACTTTTGCTCAATTTAAGTGTACCGACTGAGTAAAGCCTGAGGCAAAACCTCTTGTGGTGTTGGGAAGTTTTGGCTTCCTTCCAGTGTATGCGAACATATATTTGACAGCAAACTTGGTCTTCTATCAGTTGATATGTTGCGGCGGTGGTATACCAAACATCAAATATACATTATGCAGCTGTAAAGGTAGTGTAAGGTGCGTGCATTTCACTTGCGTGTTTCAATAACATTGCGGTTGCATTAAGGGTTGTCGTGTGTTTGTGTGTGCCTTATATGTGTGAGGGCTCATATTGTGCTCCTGCATTTCCAACTATTACTGGTGTCAATTCAAACTTTTAATTTATTATAACATCGTTTTCTCCAAAAAAGTATTTCATATTTATCTATATTAAAGTATATATTTATGTTTAAACCAATTATTTTTGTCATACACCAAAAGAAATGACTTTCTTTACTTTATATACTCTGTTGCAGCTCTCTTAATGTGAATGGATTTTATTTTATAAGTTAAATGATAAGAATCCCAACATTTGTGTTGTTAATAAACTTCTAATAACTTGATATCAAGTTTTTGAAAAAGTGACTTCCGTTTAGAAACTTGAACGTGAGAATCAATTAAACAATAAGAGAAAGTTGAACATAAAAACTGGTCAAATTTAAACTCATGGCATCTCCGACTTCATACGACTCGATGCAAAATGAGTTAGCAGTTCATCATTCATCGCCTTATTCACATTGTGATAGCAATATAATAAGCCAACTTTCGCCATCCAGAACAACTAATATATCACAACATAACACAGGCCCGAGCACTCCTAATAGTGTGTACAACATTTATACTGAAACATCTGAAAGTCCTGGTGCTTCCATTGACTGGTCATACCATCGCGAACAAGATTTGGGATACCCTTCAGAACATGAGGCCTCGAGCCCAACAATGGCTCTTTACGGCCATCAGAACATGACTGGAGAAATTGGCATCAGTGGAAGTCATGCACACCATTTAAAACTTGGTAGCAATCAGATGGTGAAAGGTGTCGGTCGCGGTGGCGCCAGTATTGCCAATCAGATCGGTGTCGAACAACGCATCAGAAGGCCTATGAATGCATTCATGGTTTGGGCAAAAGCGGAAAGGAAAAGATTGGCTGATGAGAATCCTGACCTGCACAACGCTGATCTCAGCAAAATGTTAGGTATGGTGTTGTTGAGATGCTATTTTAGTTTTATTCAAGCATTCAATTGGGTGCGTCTCCTGTGTCTTACTCACTAAAGTGTTTAAAAGTTAGATTGAGTTTAAGCGCTCAACTGCTAAAATAGTTTTCCAATTTCCTCAACTTCTTGTGAGTTTAGATAAATAGAAAAACCATTGAAAGACTATTTTAGCGTAACAGGTGTTTGCTATTCGTATTTTTTTGAAATAATTTTTTCTGCACACTTCGTGACGAAGTTTATGGGGACTGACGCAAAGCGTTGCAATTTCTTAGAGCTAAGCAGCAGGTGCTAACCTTGCATTGCATAATAATATTAGATCTACCTCTGGCAAGGATATCATGTGAGGCGTCTTAGGCTAAGAAAAACGAATACATCTAACTGTTGCTTTGCATTGTAATATTTGTGCACACAATAACCGGTTAGGAGTCCCTTCGCTGCATATCTTGCAAACTCACTTCAATCATTCTCTACTTCATATTTTGGTGGTCAATATTAAGAGAATCATACAATTCAAGGCCAACAAATAGCTAAATCCTTAACTATTGCCGTCAAACTGTAGAATCAGTCCGTAATTATACATTATGTGAATGATTGACATCATAAAAATATAGATTTTCCAAAACTACCGGTATTTCAGATTCTACTGATAGCTAAAAACAAGTCACTTTCACTAGAAGTGCTCTCTCGCTAATTATTGAGGACTTGCAAATAGTGGGCATTGCGTTAGTCTTACTTTTTAATCAGTAATTGGAGATAAATTGGAAAATTATCGCTTTCATGGTCTCATAATTACTGTGGTTTGCAATTAATTGATCGCTGATAATAGAGTAATCCTTATATAATCAATCCATTGTTTCTGCTTTTATTGTTCTCATATTATCTTTGCTTCGAATTTTCATATCAAGTTAATCCCAAATATAAAAACCACATCTTATGACACCGTTGTGTTTATCTTACGATACCATTTGTTAGACTATAGGTATTTCTCTACTATCACATTAAGTTTATGTTTAAGAGTTGAATTCCATTTATTTTGGTCATCATGTTTCTGACTTATTGTATTTCGGCTTTTTTTATGTCTTAAATGGGTTAACAAATGACTTTTTGTGTGACTTTTATAAATTATAAGGCAATTCTTATCTACTTTTTCATCAAATTAATAAATTTTAAAAAAAATTTTCAGATCTAAGACATAAAAAAATTTTTTCATTATTTAATATAACATTGCTTTGCATATAAAGTTGCCCAACAATTCTCTATCTTATATCTTCTCTTTTCGATCAATGTCTTGATACTATCTATAATATGAAAATCAAAGTTTTTTTTAATTTGTTAAGTTTTCAAAGGCCGAAGTTTGTGATTTTCGTGACTAATTGTGACGTCAATAATAAACTAATTTTTATAAGCTATTGAAGCCTCACTCTATTAGTCTAAACCATTTCCTTGTTAAACTTTAAAGTTATATCTCGTCAAAGAATTCAAGATTAATTTCCTCACTTCAGAATTTCTTATTTTTCTCACTGATTTTCTTTCTAAGACCTGATCCAAAAATGTGATCAATATTATAGTTCTTTTACGCAAGATCTTTAACAATGATAGTTCTCCTTAACTGTAATTTGTAAATACCTTAAGTTTGAATGATTTGATGTTGAGTTAAGAATAAATAATGGGATTTCTTTATTTTTTTAACTAATTTCATAAGAATTACAATCAATTAAAGCTATTGGTCTCTCATCGAACTTGACCTGTACTTGGATCTAACGCTAAACAATAATTGTCTAATTTTCTAATTTCCATAATAGCCTTAAGGAGTAAACTCATGATTATTTCACAACACACTAACTTTTAAGATGTGTAATGTGTTGGGAAAATTTCATTTTTGACTAACAGTTATAATTATACTGTAATCAATGACTGAGACAATTTCGTAATTTCTTTTACTCGAATTGAATTCATTGCACAGGAGTCTCATTAATGAATTTCTGAATGAGTCTTACAATTTAAGTTATAAATCAAATTAATTAAAAAGCCATTAAGGGAAGCCCTAAAGTACTAATAATTCAAATGGAATTCGATATTTTGTATTTCATTTCTAATGTTTGAGATTTATTTTCAAATTCACTTCAAATTCAAAGCAATTAATATTTTCAAATTCAAGATTTTAATCCAAATCTGGAAACTTGAAGATCTTGAGCACTTCTAAATCGTAAACTTTGATCTGAAAAAATTGTTTTTAATGAGATTCAGAGTGAAAACACGATTTTCTCAGATTTTAAATAAGAATTATATTCAAAATTCAAATTCAATTTAATGGTACAGCTGAGGATTTGAAGACATGAGAAGAAGAATCTGAAAAATCCTGTGATAAATACAGATGAAACATAAGGGAAACATAGTTTAAATACTAGTATTAATGAGTAATAGAATAGTAATAGTATTGAGTGGTTATGAGTAAGGCCGCAATTTCGGGGCTCATTTTCGGTAGAATAAAAATTTTCTATTGAAAAAAGAGTAATTTTACAATCATTATTACGAATTCAATATTAAACAAAGTCATTGAATAATTTTCAATGTTTTCCTTCAACAAACTGTATAAGAGATCTCTCAACTGAAACCAGAGAATAAGCTGTTTTGAAAAGGAAATCAAGCAAATTATTAACTGAAGTAAATTTGAGTAAATCCTTATTCTTTGCTAAACAAGACTTTTGTTTTTCGAGGGCATAATCTGTCAAATTTTCTTTAAAAGTCAGTAAAAACTAGTTTTCGAACATAAAATTCGTCGAAATTGAGACCCAAAACACTAAAATTGAGGATTTCGGAGGTTTTAAAATTGCTTATTTTGGTGGTTTGGGGTCCTATTATGGAGCTTAGACTTTAATACCGATGATTTTTAAAACTCGGGGCTTCCCGAAAATTGTGGCCTTAGTTATGAGTTGTGAATCCCTTGTGAATCCGCACCTTTTTCCGAACGATAAACACACGTCTTTAAATACCTAACTGTACAATTTTATGATGTAATGAGTTCTAAAATAAATTCTATCCAATTCAAAAGACAGCTCAATATTTAACAAGTCGAGTAAAGCATTTTTGAAGGAAAATTTTTTGAGGTTTCAAGACTTGATTGTTGTAATTTTCAATATAAGAGAGTTTTCCTGCTTCTCTTTATTAAGAAAAGGCTTATCTATTAAATGCTTGTGAATAAAAAGGATTGAAAAGTGTATTAATTGTTTTTTCTGACGTTTTTCAACTTATATACGCTTAGTTTGTCTCCATTAACTAATTTGCATCTAATAGGGTGTAACGAAGTGCTCTTTTTGTCATTGAAACTTTTTGCTGGAAAGTCCGTTTGTTTTACATAACGAGTAGTTTTCATAATTGTTTTTATTTTAAAACAAATTCTTTCAATCGAATAAAAAAAACATAAAATGTGACATTTAAGGTTGAGATCACAAGCATATATTATAAGTTACATATTTTGAATTCTGTCTTAAAAGCAGAACCAGTTAAATAAATAATGTTAAATAAGATCAATAAATTTGAGACGATGTCATTCTAATCAGAGAAGTTTTATTATTTGGTCTACCAGTAGGTCTATTCAAACATTTATTATGATTTCCGATGAATTTACGTCATCAAAATTACCTATTATATACTCATTGTATAAAAAAGTATGAAATGCCTTAATAGATTTCAATGGTTAGCTTATCAGAGCTGTATCTCATTCAAATGATTTATCTAAAAACCTGATACAAAGTTTATTTGGATGAATAGCACAAAAAATATTTGATTCGTAGAATATAATATAACTTTTAGATTTCGGGAATAAAATGCTTACTATTGAATATAATTTTTCCTCAATATTAATCTATTTTTAATGATAGACTGAGAATTCGAAAGAATTAAATTCCCGACAAAAAATGTGTTTATAAAAAAGGAATAAATAAAATGAATTATGAAGACAAGTGATAAACATTAAAATCAATAAACGAGATGAGATTGATATGAAAGGAGTTAATACTCGATTTATCGCAATGAAGCCTAAAATGTTATAATATATTTAATGATATGATGTTATTAATAAAGTTTTAATGGCAAACGCCCGCTTTATGGGTGCTCACGCTTTTACAAATCAGTATATGCTAGTACTTGGAGTACTTGCAAGTTCATTGTTTTGATTTCATTGCACTCTCACAGCTTTTTAGCCTCAAATAACTATACATTTTGGCCGTTCACGAAAAGCTATACAGCACTGTCTTCTTATTGTTACCACAAGTTTTGGATATTTTTTAACACACCCAAAATGTAAGAAGGGCTAAACCATCGCAAGAGGGTAGTGAACTCATTATTAGTAAGTTTGTCATATCTTATGTCGAACTTTCGAGAGTTCTTATATCCCTAAAGCCAACCAGTTTTGCTCTATTATTTCAACCATTTCTCAATTTAGTACAATTTTCACACTTTCTTATGTTAATGTTCCATAAAAACGTTCTTTTCGTCATCCAAATTGCAAATCATTCACTTATAATAACATTAAATTTTTATTCAGAAGAAATATTTTAGTTTTTATTTAAAATTTTGAAAGTCGTGATCAATCACAATAATAGTGCTAAAAAGTAATGCATCCATAATGTTATTAGAAGATGCATGAATTTTGTTTTTTCCCCTTATGTACACAACCTTCTAGTTGTGTTTATCTAAAGCTACCGTAAATAATAACAAGGTAACGAAATTGGTAAGGGTCACAGGTGAAGGAAGACTTTTTTCTTACTAAATGTCAACTGGCAGTTGTTCAGCTTCACTGAGAAAATTCTTTGTAAATAAAAGAAAATTGTTCGCCAATAATTCATATCCGATTTGTAATACTTAATATTCTTGTTTCTTTCATTATAAGAAATAAATATTAAGCACATCTTAAAATACAATTGAATTCTTGACGAAGTGATTACTTAAGTCATAATGAGTTATAGAATTAACACGATATGCATCCTCTTGACTTCTCTAATTACAGTGTTAAACTCAATATTAGATATAGTGAAGGTGTAGAGCAAGTGATGCATGAGTAGATCCCATCAAAGACATCACATAAACTGACGTCATATTTATTCTAAGTTTTTTATCATCATAGTTGCAATTCGTGTGACAAAATGACTGAACCAATGGAAAATAACTCAAGCGGCAAGAATTTAAGTTTGTAATACTGTAAAGCGAAAATTGCTTACAAAACTGCTACAACATATTCTATGCATTCTTCAGTCAGTATTATTTTAGCGATTCTTATCGCTTAGGGAACAAAATCTTATTTTCGCTATAGTTTTTCAAAAGCGCATATCGCAGTCCCATCAGTACAAGAATATTTCTCAGAGGTCCCAAACTTTAATTATTGAATTAGCTGTGCATACAATTATATACAAGAAGATTAATTATTTCAGATATTTGTGATAAAAGTGTTTAGAAAAAATGTTATGACACTCTGATCTGTCGAAAATAGGTGTAATTATTAGATTGTCGATTAGGTTCATAGCATTACTGCATGATTACTTTGCTTGCAATATGGATGACCTGACTTGACTTGCATTTGTACTTTATTTGCCGCATGCATTTACCACTAGTCAGATGAAAACGTGACTCTGATATGTATCACTTATCAAAAGAGCAATTTACAAAAAAAACTGTGTTGATTGTGTTGATTTCGTTTTAAGATTCTAATAATTTGGCAAAAACGCTAAACGTGAAGAAATTAAGTTCTTTTTCTATCGAAAAGCTTTTTTAAACTTTCTTTCTTTAATCTGTAAAAATCAAGAACTGTGTACTAAATCATAAATTTGCTAAATCTTGAGTCTAAATGTTTTTGCTTGAGTTCAACGAAGTTGAGTTCATTTGAATCTGTTTGGTTTGAATGTTTTGTTGTCAATCAATTTACTTCTAATATATTGTTTTTGATTCGAAACTTTTCGCTCATTCACTCTCTCAAATCTTAAATCTTGAGATTAAGTTTAAAAAAGAGGTTATTCGGCTGGAGCAGAACAGAGTGAAGCATAACAGCAGCGGAAAAGGGCGTGAAGCAAACTTGTGGCCCTCATTTCGTAATGTGATGGCGATTTTGCGTGTTTTGGGGTCACTAATGGCGGCTTAAATACATTTTACTTTGTTGTGCAGTACTGAATATGCAATAACTGTTTTCGATATCTGTAAAGCACAATAAAATAATCAATCTTTAGAACGGATAACTACACAGCACATACATGTATCAACTCATACCTCGTATTTAAGTTTGGGTTTACAATAGCCTTCTATAACCAGTGGTATAGCATTTGAAATGAGATTATAAGCAGAATAGAAAATAATATACTAAGGCTTTCAGGAATTCAATATTCTTGGGGTTCATATCAAAAGATGATTTACGACTTCTTTCAATGAAATAGTTTTAAGTTTTTAAAAAGCCGTTTTTCATAAATTTTAAATACAAAAAGCTGTCACTTCTTTTCTTTAACGAAATCATAATAATTTTTCAGAATTAACATTTGAATATGCATTAGGTTTAGGAATTCAGGAATTTAGTCGTTAAAGTTTTCTTCGAATTTAATTTTTCACTTATCGTCATATTATAGGGAAATACGCATCAAAATTAACTATAAGTGCCGTATAATTAGACATCATCTCCCGTTTAAGATTGATTCCACTTATTATATATAGTATGCGCTGTCTATATATCAAGTTTAAGTGTTCCTTTTGAGTAATATTTGGTGTTTTAGTCATTTACATAACAGTGTCTTCTATTAACAATTATGTATTGATAACAGGAAACTCATAATGAGAGGAAATAATGTCGAAAAATTCTAATTAATATTTAAAAATTATCTTTAATAAAATTGCGAATCATAGCCATTAACTCTTGAGATTGAAATGATTAATTCATTTATGATTGTTATTTATACAGTACTAATGCATGATTTTAATGTTGGCATAGTATCCACCTATTTATGCAAATTGAAGAACTGTTGTAAATAGGTTGCAATCAACAAATGTATTTTGACTAATGTTCACTTTAGTGATGAGATTGATATGTGAGTGTCATCAAAAAAATTTGTTATTTAACGAGATCTGGTTGTTAAAGATCTATTTCTATGAAATATAAAGTTTTTCAATGGGAAGTAAAATAGTATATTTGCGTTTGAGAAAAGTAATTACGCATCAACTTCTTAAGTATTGCGCGACCATAACGTAGTCCTTTATATAAATGTATGCCTGAGGCGATATTCCACCTTCAATTTAAGAAGTCCTACTTTAGCGCTAGCATAGCCTACTTCATCATTAAGGTGAATCTCTCATACCCTTTTGATGAGTTTCACTTAATGATCAGGTCTTATAAGACTTATAATTTAACAGTTATAATGGCCAATGGCTACTGTTATCAAACTAGAAACCAAAACTACAGATCATTATTATTATATCCTTTCAGTTTATGTTTTTTCTCTCTATCCAGCAGAGTTTCGAATATTTAGAGTGCATAACCACCAACTGCTTTGATATTATATGCAAACTTTTTATGCATTTTAGCCTCAGGTTTTGTTTAGTCTTTCACTTCATGGTAATGTTGAGTATATTTAACCTCTGATCCCTTTTTAAGGACTACCGTTTCATACAACTTGATTTTCCTCCCTCTATGTTTAAGTAGGTATTAAACAATACGAATTTTACATTCCATAAGTTTGCTTTGATTCTACACAACTTTCAAGTGATTCTTCTTTTGAATGATAACAAATATGTGGCATAACTTCAAAATCAAAAGCGCTCAGACAGTAATTAATTAAACTTATTCTCAGCTTAAACATTATATTTAAGGGGCATTTGAAGAAGTATTGTTATAGTTTTACGAAAAATAAATTATTCATACATAAAGATGTCTCAAGTTTAAGGATTTTGTTTTTCTTTATTCTAAATAACTTGAAGTAATCAGTGATTACACTAGCATTGACCGCATTGCTCGATAAGTTTTGTGAAACCCATAAACGGCACGGAAGCGGCCAAATCTTTTGCATTAAATGGATTGCTTGATTTTATAAAGGCATTCTTGACGAGTGATCCATCAGATTTTGTATAAATCCATAGTTGAAGCCAATAGGGCGCTTCATGCCCTTAATGGAGCCGACAACCCGTTTCTATCTCCAAGTATCTGCAAGAGCAATAAGTTATACAATTCTATCAAAGCTCACTTCACTTTAAAAATAACTTCAACAAAAACATAATCTAAATTTACTTTAATTAAAGCTCTGGAGTTGTAAAAACAAAATTTAGCTAAAAACAGATCTTCAAAAAATGATAAAATTCATTAGATTTTTTTGATAGAGAAAAAATGAAAATCTGTTGCATAAGTTACCGAAATATGTTTCTAATCCGGATTATGCTATTTATTATTCAAAGTTTCATGGGAAAAATGATCATTCGGAAAAACTATGGAAAATTATACGAAAATAAAAACAAAAATATTGATAACAATAAACATGTAACGAGAAAGCATGAAGATATAGACCTTGCGTTTAGATACAGGTAACATGCAATCATGTATGCTTTAAACGCTCGATTCTTCCTTGTGTAACATTAAATAGAAAACCAAAATCATCCCTTTCTTTTAACGACCTTCACTGCATCTCAGTTGATACCAAAAGTGTGTTGTGATGTCACTGAAAACGAGATTTCTTTTGAATCTCATCGCTATCACAAGTGTTGGAAATTCGAAGAATATTTTTCGCTATTAAAGTTGTATAGCGTAATGCAAATTTCTTGATTTTTTTAAAGTTACATTTAATGAGAATGGGATTTGAGTGCGAAAAGCCAACGCTGATTATGTATTCGTTTTAATGTTTGAAGAACTTGCGTGTGTAAACCACTATATAAGCCACTATATACTAATGCTTTGACGAATTTGATTGCACATTGCGTGTTAACTTCAAATAATTGTGTGAAACCTTGAGGGTCGAAAAATAGAGACATATAAAATGTTTATATAGCCTATCATAAGAAATGCTAGCAATGAATCTAAAGTTATTTTCATTACTCTTACTAATATTGCTTCTTCATTGCTAGCATTGCTACTTATTAAAAATCCATTGGCTCTACTAATGATAGGTTTGCGTTATAATTAAACGTAAGACGTTAGACAGGATTTGGTTATTTTTCGTCTCTACATCAGATCCATTAACTTTTTCAAAATTCAAATACTCTAACGTTAAATAGAAAGCTATGCATAATATTCCGGTAGAGGAAAAATATGAAAATCGCAATACATTCTAATTTCGATGTACTGCACGATACGATACATTCCAGTTTTCACTCTAGTTATTCACACTTTTTTGAAATAAGAGTTTGTTTACTATTAATTTGCACAGTAGCAAACATCACGACTTATATTATACCATTACCCCAAATAAATTGTATGGCATTTATTACAATGAGCCCGAGCTTGATTTAAATGTCGTCCCGTTCACCCATCAGAAAGTATCAGCCACTCAGCCACTGCTCCATTTACACCCTCATAATATTTGACTGCATCACTACGACATTGAGATTCAAAAAGAAAGAGAAACAAAGATACTAGAGATAGAGGAGAAAATTATTTCACGTATATATGTCACTGATAATTATATATAATGATAATTGAGAAGGCCTTTTAAACTCTAATCAAAATAAAATAGTACAGCACTAGAGAAAAATGAATTCTTCAATGCAAATATTCCAAACTGAAGTTCAGACCTAATATTCACTATTGAGTTGCACTTATTATTTCATAGGTGTACCCGAATGTAGTTTTTTCAAAAATTAAAGTCAGAAAAGAATAAAATAGTAATTGTAAAGTAGAAAAAAGTCTTATGAAAGGAAATAAGTTTACTTACGAGTTATCGTAAGCAATACGTGCGTGAAAACTGGTCACAAAGTTTAGCGAATGGCAGGTTTGGCTGTGGACTTCTTATTGTTAGAGATCAAATATAAATCTAAATTTCAAGTATTGTTATCCGAGTACATGAAAGTCCTACTTTTGATTCTAGTATTTACAATAACAGTTAGATCGAGCAATCAAGTTAAAGGGTGTAGTTGTTGTGTCACACAAAAAGAGATATAGGAATGAGCCCGCATCGCATCTCATTTAATTATATTTCCCGCATGTAATTTAAATGACTGACCCGAACATGCTTTAAGTTTCTGGCCATAGACTCAACATTGCGAACAGATTATACTTCGTGGGAATTCATTGCGGAATTACTGTTGTTAAGTTTGGGGCTACGCGTTCTCTTCAAGAGTGTGATCACCTCATACTTCATATATACATGTAAACCTACAATTTAGGTTTTATACAGTACTTTACATCTTATATTGAGTGACATGCCTTCGCACGAATCATATTTCTTCGCTTTGTGTTCCATCAAAAGTATCATTTTCTGCTTTTCATCTCCCATAACAGAATAGAGAACAGAACAGATCTTAAACTTTGAGTTACTCTAAAAATATTATTTACTCAGTTTATGGCTATTGAGTCTACTCTGCAAAGGCTTTCGGCTTTAAGTCTATTCCAATAGGTGTGTAAAAGTCAAAGTTTGATGTGATACAAAATCTGTGTTTTGCATGCAGTTTGTGATGTCGTGAGTTATTGCCAAAACTCTGTTGTCTGTTCTTTTTGAAGGCGCTTTCGGCCAAAACCAGTTATCATATTCATAGCGATTGTTTTCACATCATGTAAAGCCTTTATTCGAACCCGTACTTCAAGTTTAATTAATTTCAAAATTAAAATTTATTTTATGATAAACCTGTGCTGTATTGCTGTAGAGTAATTGAATAAATCGTAGAGTATGCTATCCTTCAAATCCAATTATATGATTAGTTGAGACATTTGAACTGATATGAGACGCGAGTAAAAGTATGAAGAAGTCATAACTAATGCAGTGATTTTGAGCAGTGATTTGAGCAGTGATTTGAGCTCTGCTTTGAATCTTCTTAATGGCGCGACCGCTTTGATGATAGAAATCTGATAATAAAACAATGACCTAACTTACGACTTACCTAAATCTACACGTGGGAAGAAAACTGTATACGCCTTACAACCAAATTACCCAAATATATACGACAGTGCATTAGATGAGCGCAATTAAAACTAAATAATTAATTGTAATAACCATTACAATTAAATTTCATTTCGTCGTCTCGCTCTGTCCAGTATTTAGGCCGACATTCAGGCATAGTTTTTCATAAGTACCCGAATTTTACTATAATCTAAGCTATAATAGTGATACTTAGACGTGACATGATTACAAGATTACATAATCACAACTCATATGTAACCTCAAGCTATTTTACGCGCTTTGAATTGGAAATCAACTTTTACCATCTCTTTTAGTATTCAATAGTAAAAACGAAATATGATTCCAGTCGTGTTTTTTATTGATAGCTTTTAATTTATAGCTAAATTAATTATAAAAAGCAACAAACTTGATATTTTTGATTAATGACTTAACTTTATATTAATATTGTATCAAAACTCAGTTTTTGTGGCTTTTTCGCTATCGACAAGCGTTTGCTAAACAATTATTACTATGAGGTCAACATATAAAGTGTACAATTTTGTGCTCAAGAATCTTAATTAGCTCTAATGAATAGATAAGTACTGAGTCATTAAACCCTTCTAGCGATAAGAATTGATTTGAATTAAATCCAAGTTTGAGCTAAAATTACATAATATTTGCTCTTTATTAGGCTTTTTTCAATCAATTGAGACTGTGTTGAGTGAAATAAATCAAAATCCCACCCACAGGTACAAAATATATGAAGTAGTGTTACATCGAATATCATAAATCAATACATTATCTTTAGATATCATTTTACCACTTCCTGTTGTTTTAAAATATGGTGTATATTTGCGAAATCCATGCAATGTTTCTTCTTTTATATGATTGATGGAATATTTTGTTATTAATAATTAGAATTTTAGAGGAATTACGCTCCAGCACTTGGCCATATAATCCCAAGTGAAATCTTTATGCGTGATCGAAGTCTCGCAGCGCATCCCTTATCCCATCTTTTATGGCTTCAAAGCCGCTGCAGTTATTTTTCACTAATGCTGTCCTATGCTTTTCGATCATGTTAAATGTAATTGAATATCTATGCGTAACATGTAATTATTAGTTAATCTATGATAGGCATACAATATCTTCCCATTTTAGGGAATAAGCATTTTTGATAAGAAGGCTAAACTTCGATATCAGTTCGCTTTTGGAAAAGATGCGCATTAATTAACAAAATTTTCTAATGTGTTTGCATTCTCTCCAAATGTTTGGATTTTAGCACAGGTTGTAAGCAATTATGCAAATATTACTTGACATAAGTCTCGCATTTGTTGATTGTCATAAAGCTCTGTTAAAGGTTTGATGGGTAGGAATATAAAACATGGGTGTTTTCGTTTGATTCCGAGCCGCTCTTTAATTAGGCGACTCTGATCACGATTGCTTTCAAGCTCGTCAAATGAATGCATCACCTTTTGATGAAATTTGAATTTTAATCTATACCTCACTCGCAAATTTTTTGCCTAACTCTGGGTTCAAGTTATTTTTCATATTTGAGGCACTTTAATAAAACGGCTAAAAGAAATGAAACACAAAACACGTTTGAAGATCTAGAATCGGAGATCGCACCTGCCATTACACAATGTTGACCCTCCCATTTGATAGAGTTGACCTCATCCTTCACTTATTTCCTTTGGAAATAATTAACTCAATGATAGATAAAGCTTCTAATCAGTCTCTTTTAGTAAAGTTGTTATTTTCTCTTTTCATTTCGCACAGGGAAGCGATGGAGAGCTCTAACGCCTCAAGAAAGAAGGCCTTTTGTTGAAGAAGCCGAAAGACTACGAGTGCAGCACATGCAAGACTATCCGAATTACAAGTATAGACCTCGAAGACGCAAACATGGAAAGCGAAGCTGTAGAGGCGGCCGAACGCAAGTTAATAATGGAGGCATTGGAATGGGAGATAATATTGGTTTAATGTCCATATACGGCTCACAGAGTGGCTCATCTGCATCAGCTTCACATAATATCGACAATCCTGATAACTCATCGATCAGTTCTCCTTCTCTAGAGTATTGTGGAGTACAAACACCTGAATCCTCTCCACACGGAAGTCCATTTAGTAATAATGTTGGAGAGTCTATGATGCGAAACAACAGAATATTAGATTCATTTCGTTGCACTAATAACAACACTACTTCAGGTACAGTGGCTTTAAATCAACAGCACTCCAGTTCAGTAATATATACCAGAGATAATTGCAATTTATCGCTGGCCAAAGACGTAACCAGTGGTGCGGAATTACAAAATGATTTTGGAAATTTGCCACAAACCAGTGCCTTAACTGATTCCATTCGATCACTACCTACTCCTGAAATGTCACCCGTCGAATCAAATGATAAAGAAGCACAAAACCATCAAAACCAGATTCACTATCATAATCATCTCCATAACCAACAGCAACAACAACAACATCAAATGCTTTCCTACCAAACGAATATATCGCGTCCATTATCAATACAAACGGATTCCCAACAATTACAACATATTATGTTTAACGATCAAATCCGTCATAAAGCAAACAATGGAATGTTTAGAAGTGCAATGCCTGAGAACTCTGTAAGTCACTTGATATCCAGATTCGATCCAGAGTCGTCTTCTTTTCTGCGCAATGTTTGTCCTCCATTTCGATTTCGAGTGGCCACACATGAACACGATGTAAGAAACGAAACGACTGGTTTGCACAATGATATGATGTCTGATTCGGGTCTAGAATATTCATCTCGATCTATGCTTCAGCATCAGTTGGAGCAGCCGAGCAGCCAATCACGTGCCATACCATCTCATTGGCAACAGTCGCAGATTCAACATCACATTCCTAGCTATAACGGAGATTCGCGACAATATGTTTATCAATACGACGTCAAACCTGAGCTTAAACCAAATATAGATATGATGAACATTGAAGATGATGTTGCAGATGGAGGTCATCATAATTATAATTCATATACAAATATAATGAATGTTCCGTCCAATCAATTGAATGATAACAATCTATTTGAGGGACTCCATGAATCCAATGAATTGGAGCATTTGCTGATCAATAGTAGCCATCATCCATCTGAACAACAAATCCATTTGATTCCCAATCCTCAAGCTATTAATTATGACGGACAGAATACAAAACTTGGCCTTAACGATAATCACCAGCAGCAGCATCATAATCATCCCTGTGATAATAAGTATAGTTCCGAATTGATTGCAGCATTGGCTGAGACCAGAGAAATCATTTCTT
Organism: Camisiidae sp.; assembly: GCA_034696325.1. NCBI lineage: Eukaryota > Metazoa > Arthropoda > Arachnida > Sarcoptiformes > Camisiidae > Camisiidae sp. The sequence continues at coordinate 2,168 of JAQFZT010000420.1, read as the reverse complement.
AATCAAATTCAACCATTTTTTGACTGCCAAAGTTTTTTCAACAAATTTTTCACACAGATTCTATCCAACAATATATTTCAAATGTATATTTTCAATTTAAAGTATAATTCAAAAACGCAAACAATGCTTTCTAAATGGAAATATTTTGAAAATTATATGCAAACTAGCATTGCTTACTTCGAGTTAGCTATAAATTTTTGTAAATTTTAGGAAATATACACTATATCTAAATTGACTTTTAGATATAAGAAATGAAATAAAGGGAAACATTTCAGGGTTTACATGATTGTCATTATTTCTTAATTAAGAGGATTGTTGATGAACACTATTGTTGCAATTAAAATACGATTTTATTGAATAATTCAGTGTTTGTTACCTCGAAACACAAATGTTATAATATAACTATCGTTTAGAATAGATTTAGTACACAGTATATTATATAAAAATAATTTGGATTGTTATATGACATACAATTGAATGTATGCCAAGTGTAATATTTAAAATTTATAATTTTATCTTTAAAATCTAATGTAAATTATTGAGCATTCTTATATATTGCCTTTCAATAATTATTTTAATATAAATAATATAAACTTAAATTGTATACATTTTATAAACTCTAGTGAAAATAGAGCATAATTATTGTGGATTGTTTTTAAAGCTTTTAAACTTTTATCAAGTTGAATGTATTTTGAAATAAAGTGGTCTATTTCATTGGCTTCAATTTAATAGTTACTTTCATTTTCATTAATTTAATTGGATTTTCACTTCAAAATTTGATTTTAATCTAACAAATCTAAAGGTCAAAATTCAAATTTTTCGATTTATTCATAACTTAATTAAACTTTCTGACTCTGTAAGAATATTCTTAAAGGATAAGTTTGATTTCAGAGCTTTGTCTCTCTCTCTCTCTCTCTCTCTCTCTCTCTCTCTCTCTCTCTCTCTCTCATTTCAACTTTAACATTAACTATTATAATATACTGTATAGTAAATTATGAGCCAATACTAATATCAGTATACAGTATAAAATCTTTATCTCATTAAGGTTATGGTCAATAAAGTGAAGAAAACAATAATAATAACTCTTTTCGACTCTAAGGTTTGTGAGAACGGTTACACTTCTAAATATCATAATTCAAAATCTCATTAACCAAAATGAATTAAAACCATTATAATGTTTTAACTCAAAGAGTTAATGAAAATATCTATAAATGAAGATTCTTTTTTCTATTTGAAGACAAGGTATTGTTTATATTAAAGATTAAATACCAAAGTTAGCTCTTGGAACTAAATTACGCGACTATCACAGATACAGTAGAATCATATTAAACTCATTTCTGAAACAATTAAACTTAACTTAATTTTCTATCATTTTTTTTATTAAATTATCAATTCTCAGAATAATTATCCCATTTTCAAACATGAAATAAGCCCAAAAGCCCTCATTGTTATAAATGAATAAAATATGGAATTAATTTGTGTGAGTTAATTGTAAGATCGGCTCCAGGCTTGGGCTGCAAAAGGTTAGATCAGTAAAAAGTAAAAAGTAAAACTATTTAAAGGTTAGTTTCATTATGTTTAGACGAGTTACTACGAGTTACGAGTAAACCAATATTATTCATTCATCCTAACATAGCTTGAATTCATTTTTCATTCGATTGAAACTCATGATTAACTTGTAAAATGTGTATTCCAGTACTTTAGAGTAATCCATTATTGCATACAAGGCTCAATTGAGTGTTAGGGCAGTAAAATATGGTTTATGACATTTCGAATTATGAGGTTTCAAAGTTCTCCTCTGAGAACATATCTTACTCTGAAGTAGAGAAGAGAAATCTTAAAATTTTTACTCCCTTTCCCATCCCATTCCCATCCAAGTCATAAATTTATTGCCATTACAATCCCACTCCCATTCCCATAATTGTAAAATTGCAAAATAGTTTTAAGTATTCCTAAGACTCAATTGGAGTCAGCAACAAATTTCAGTTCTAGTGGTAGAAAACTAGAAGAGAGACGATCTAAACTTACACCTGAAAATGTAGTTAAATTATCGAAGGAAAAGCTTTCTAAATAAAATTGGTAACTTTACAAAATTACAACTTTACAAAAAAAATCCTAATCCCATTCAATCCCATCATATCAAAACCCTACTCCATTCTCATCCCATT
>JAQFZT010000419.1:0-26017 GCA_034696325.1 Camisiidae sp. | reverse complement strand
TGTTTATGATTATCTTCTTTTTTGAGACCTTCTTCTAACAGATATGTCGTAAACCTTAAATCACTTTCATATATACTTTTTGGTAATCTATTCTTCATGAATGAGTCCATAAGATTTGAGGACACCTTTCGATCCAAACCAATCCGATCGCCAACTGATAAGACTTCTTGAGGTAAAGATGAATAAACACCTGATTTTTCAAATTTTTTTATTAATGTTTTTATTTTTAAGTTAACAATAATATATTGATTGCAAACCTTTTGAATCCATTTTTAATTATTTATTTAATGAAAATTTGATAGAATTTGTCTTAATTAACATAATTAGACTTCAATTATTTATTGATTTATAAATTCAATTCAATTTGAAGTTTATGTCGAAAAAGTTTTGGTGCGATTTTCAACTCAAAATTCATACGACGGCTGATTGTTTCGAAATAATGTTCACTTTTATAATGTAGTTATTGTTGAATAAGTTTTCAATAAGTTATGAATAAGTTTAATGAACAGAATGTGGGGAAAAAAGACTCAGCAATTCAAGTATTAAATCAAAAAATTGACATATTTTTCAACCAAATCCAAGACATTCTCCTTTAAAAGCGAATTATGAAATATAAAATCCGTTTTAAAGATTTAATGGAAAAAATTTGGAATAAGTTTTGTTTGAATTTCTTAAGTGATTGCATGACTTTAAATATTTGATTAATAAATTAGATTAAATGCTTTTAAACAGTTTGATTAAAGTTTCAGATAATTATGATTGCAATCAATTGAACTTAAAAATCAATTATGACTTAATTGTGAGATACAGTAGTTTTGAAGCCTAGTTTCAATGCAATTACAATTACAATACTTTTACTAATTGTTTGCATTATCTTAAGTCTGAACTTGAGTTTATCTAATGTATGAAAGCATAGCAATTGAGTATCTACTTGTCCCTCGAAAAGTGCACTTCAAAATATTTTATATTCAATTAAATGTCATAATTTATTGTTAATAATAAATTATTAATACATAAAATGAAGTAAACTAAGCTAATTAAAGAAAATGTTCAAATTGTTCGCCTTCAATTGTGATACAATGCTTGATTCGCATTTCAAAAGTCTTCCGTACATTGCGCAGCATTTTGGTTTCAGATTCAGTTCGATTTATTTCATTAATGGCATTTATAACATTATCTTTTAATTGTGCAATCGTTTGGGTTCTATTATTATAAACTTTTGATTTCAAATATCCCCAAAGAAAAAAATCCAGAGGTGTCAGATTGAGAATTTGAAGTTTAAATACTTCCAGATTTTGAACACCTGTTATTTTCAACTCGTTAAAACATGAAGTTAAGGCTAGGCTTCCTAGAATTGTTTCATATCATAAGCCCTAATCTTAAAGATTAAGTTTAAAACATAAATACTTAAATGACAAAAATTTTGCAAGTGTACCTTTTGAGGGACGGATAGATAAAAATTATGCTTTACTTCTGGAGAGTCTGTATAACTTTTAGAACTTGGTGTCAACTTCAGAGAACAGTCATCAATTTGAAGCGCCAAACAGTACAATACTTTAAGTCTATACCTTACACTTTATTGCAGACAATCATTACAGAGGTATCAGTTATAATAAGTTAAGTAAATGAGCTTTTTATCATTTTGAGTCAAGTCATCGAACATTCGTGAAATTATCTTTTATTGCATAAATAAACTGCAAGCAAATATTCAAATAACGTCACAGTAAATGAAGCTATTTTTAGAGAAAGTTCATCTCCAATAAGTTTATTTTCTAAGTTTTTCACAAAAAAAACTAATCTCTAAATATTAATAAGATTTGATGTTAACTGATAGTTGACATAAGGTTTTTACTCATATCATATCATTCAATATGTTGTTGGAAAGACTGACGAATGATCACATTTTATTATTTGTTTGCATGCATTTAAATATTTGTTTTTTAAAGTTCTGATAATAAGGTTTTATATTAATGTCTAAATCTTCAATAGTTCATAAAAGTTCGAACTATTAATTATTGGTTTTTCTAAGTTTCCTCTCATTAATAGATAAAATATTTCAGAGAAACTCAAAATCAATTGAAATGAACTTTTTCCAATAATAAGTTCAAAAAGAAAACACCTACACATGTACGAGCGTTTTAGTGCATATTATTTTCTAAGTATTGAATTGCATCAATTTTTTGATTTCGTTTGTATTGTTAATATATTTTCCTATCACTAAACAAACCATTGCTCGGAAACGAAAATTCTTATCATAAAAGATTACTCATAACATCGTTGAATCACAAAAACTTATAATTCATTTTTATTGAATAAAAGTCATTAAAAATAGATACTTTTGTGAAGTTCTTCATAAGTATTGGCATTTAACTAAACATAACAATACAAATAATTTGTTGAATTATTGTAAATTGATTGGACTCATCAATTTTGTTCAATTGAAAACCTTAACTGGCAATGAATAGATACAACTATTCTAATAATAACTCAAAAATGATCGAACCCTCTATTTCTGCAAATAATTCGAAAGCAGAGACAACTTATTCAGACAGTCAGTCATATGAATATTGGAAAGAAAGAAAAAGAGAATTACAGGATGAGAGGTATAGAATAGAAGAAAAAACTCTAGAGAGCTCTAAAGAGTCATTGGGTTTGATCTTTGAGTCCGAAAAAATTGGTGTCAACTCTGCAAAGCAATTGGTTGAACAGCGAGAAAAATTGAACAAAATTGAAGAAAATTTGGACTCTATGAATGGCGTTTTGAGAGTTACTCAAAACCATTTGACATCAATGAAAAGTATTTTCGGAGGATTTAAAAATTATTTTTCTCGAAACAGAAATCTTAATTCAGAAAAATCACATCACGATTCTCATGATCACAATTCATTCATCAATACAATTGAAGAAATTGAAAGAACCAGTTCTTCTGATAGTTATCAAAATAATAATGCATTTCGTCAGAGAGTAAGCAATGAAATTGACTTTAAATTGGTTGATAAAGAGCATAATTATGTGGATGAACACTATGAAAATACTGGTTATTGTCAGAGATCGGGTCAAATCGATGAAGCAATTGATCAAAATTTGAATCAAATTGATTTAGGCGTTGCACGACTTAAAGAACTGTCGTTAAGTTTAGGAAATGAAATCGATTCACAAAATTCATTACTCGAACGAATTACTAAAGAAACGGAAAGAACTGAACTAAAAGTTAAACATCAAAACACTCAAATGAACGAAATTTTGAGAAAATAGTTTTCGTTTTACGATAATATCAGTATTAACTCCTACAGTATTTCATTAAAAAAATTTCTTAATAAAATTCAAGGTATGATTCAATTTTCATAACTTATGTCAACATTTTGTTTGTGAATTCTATTGACCGAAATTTTTCAATTTACTCAAAGCATAGCTTTTTTACTTATTATGAATAGCTTTAAATATTATTCATTTTTCATATCCTGAGTTCAATAGTTATAAACTGCAAAAAGTATTTCATTTCTTATACAGAAATAAAGTTTGCATTTATTTTAAAGTTGAAATTAGTTTATTTGTAACTCAAATAATTTAATGCAAAGCTTTTAACCAAATCATTTACAGGTAATAAATTAAATGTTCAACTATGAAGTTGAAGGCAATAAAATAGTGATAATTAAAAATTAGATTTATTGTGAAAAACCGAGTGAATTGTTTTAAATGAATTAACCCATTAATAAAAGGTCATACAATTATACTATGATTTGAATCAAATTTCTTTACTCAAAAAGATTTACAATATTTTCCTGAAACAAACATTTTAAGAATTGTTTTTTTTTGAAAATTGATATTAAGATTCACTTTTTAAAGAATTGATTGATTATATGAATATTTGTACTATTTTTCATGCTTTCTTAACTCGCTTTTGTCTGGTGTGTCCGGCAATAAAGGAAATGTTGCTTCTCTTCCTCTTATTATCCATTTGTTTCAATGAGTTGTCATTGAGTTTTGATTTTTGAATAATTGAAGTGTTGTTAACATTATTTGTTTGTTTATTGTTTTTGTGAGTTCTCGTTCTGCGGGTCTGTTTGTTCACAGTTTCCTTTTCTTCAATATGAATGGATTCAAATGAAAGATCAATTTCTGGTTTGATTTCAATTGGATTACGAACTCGTTTTGCAATAGATTTTTTGGGATTTGTCAGAGTTTTTCTCTTTGAAGTTTTGGTCTCTTTTTGAACTTGTTGTTCATCTTTGATAGTCTTGAGCGCAGTTTTCTTGTCATATTCAGTCATTCGTCTCTTCAAGTCTTCTAATTGTGCCTTCAATTCAGCGATGGTCTGATCTTTTTCTATAGAACTCTTATCAGAATCTCTGAGTTTAGTTTTAAGAGTTGTTATTTCTCTTTTGAGAGATGAGTAGTCTTTGAATTTGACTTTCATATCATTGAATTCTCTTTTGATGGTGTTCTGGCTCTGTTGCATTTGCTTTATTAGACTTATGTTCGATTTCAGCAATTCTTGGTCTGGAAACGAACCCATTCTTGGAGTTGAATAGATTTGACTTGCATTTGATGTCGAAGGCAATGATCGACACGAACTCATTGACGTTGAACTGAGCGGTACGACAGCTGTCATAACATTACTCGAAGTCGAAAGCCTGCTCTTAAGCGAAGGCGCAATCTTTTCCTCGAAGTATTCCATAGCCATGGATGAGATGTCACGTAATTCTTGTAAGAGTTCATGAACTCTTGGAGGGTTTGGGTTGTTTTGAATGAATCTCAAAACACGATAGATTTCATCGATGACTTTGCCGGGAATGAAACACGAGAGACTCATGTCTACGTATTTCATGTAAGTCATGCCTAACGTACATAAGAGTTAATACAATTGAATACATGACCGCCTCATACAAACCTAAGAGCGAAAGTCGTGTCTCGATGGCTGACAGCACATCGCAGTGTCGCGCCAGTGCGTGACTTCTTCGTTCAGATTCTCTTCGAGGCAATTGTGACTTCACTCGCTTAAAGCAAATCGCGTGATATTTTTCCACTTTTGCGAACCCTCTGTTTAACAATCGTTGCGAACACGAGTCGAAAGCCCGACACACGGAACGCATTTTCGCGATTTCATCATATGATATGTAACTCATTATTAGTTCTATTAGTTCTATCGGCAGTTCTAATATATTCTTTATCATCTCATTTCTAACCATTTTTTATTTCTTATTATTTACTTTTCTTTAAAGCAAATAATCATCTAAATTAAAAACTCTTCAAAATTAATGCTTTTTCAACCACAAAAAATGGTTCAAAATTACTTTTATTCATATCAATACAAATTGAGTCATATATTGATGAATGTATTGCTCGCAAACAAATACGTCAAACAAATACGTCAAACAAATTGTTGACCCCTTTTCTACTTTTATTTAATGACATATAAATATTTCGATACAATCTTTTATCATCTAAATATTCAAATTTTTTAAGCAATACTTAGAATATTCTTTTATTAATACGAAATATCAATTATATGTCACATTCAGAATAACAAGTTTTTTTGGTTTAATCATTTTTTGAATTAATCACAATTTATTTAAAATATACAACAAGTTTAGACTTTTCAATGTATACATTACGTTGAGTTGAACATACTCTGTATTTTTAATAAGACTAAATTGTCAAAAATATACTCGTTTTGTATATTGAAATAGATTCAGTAAAATCTCGTTGTAATCAATCAATTATTTAATCAAATTTTTCATCATTTATAAGACACAGTAAATTTCTTAAATATTCCAAAAGTAATTTATAATAAATTAATTCAATTTTATTCTAACATTTGTCATAAAAGTAGATAAATTTCAAAACCTTTTACTATAAGTCATTTGACTGTAATTAAGAGTTAAGCCTTTTTAGTGACATCTCAAGTGATTCAGCGATTTGTGTAATAAAAGCACACAATAAACAAATTAAATATTTACTGATTTTAAGAATATTTATTGAATAAATCTTTTATTTTGGAAATAATTAATAATAAACTAATTGAATCGTAATTTGAAAAGAATCTAAGAATGGATAAGAAAAGTGAAGGAAGCGTTAAAACAAGTGTTAATCCATCGGAAAATAAGGCAAAAGAAGTGTCAGTCGGAGTGACTCCAGAACTGGCAGTCAGTAAAGTAGTGGTCCATCCGTTGGTCTTACTATCAGTTGTCGATCACTTCAATAGAATGGGCAAAATTGGAAACCAGAAGAGAGTGGTCGGTATTCTTTTGGGATCACTTAAGGCTAAAGGACTTCTGGACATCTCTAACAGTTTCGCCGGTATTTTAATCAATACTAATGTTATAACAATTGGTATTAATCAATGTTTAATGAATAGTTCCCTTCGATGAGGACGAAAAAGACAAATCTGTGTGGTTTTTAGATCACGACTATCTGGAGAACATGTACTCGATGTTCAAGAAAGTGAATGCAAAGGAGAGGATAGTTGGGTGGTATCACACGGGCCCCAAACTTAATCAAAACGATATTTCAATCAATGAACTCATTCGTAAATATTGTCCCAATTCTGTTCTGGTTATAATAGACGCAAAACCCAGAGATCTTGGATTACCGACGGAGGCCTACTTTGCTGTGGAAGAAGTCCACGACGACGGCACCCCCACCTCAAAGACTTTCGAACATGTCTTGAGCGAAATCGGAGCCGAAGAAGCAGAAGAAGTAGGGGTTGAACACCTTTTGAGAGACATCAAAGACACCACTTTAGGAACTTTGTCTCAAAGAGTTACCAATCAATTAATGGGTTTGAAAGGACTCAACTCACAGATCAATGCCATTCGCACTTATTTAGATTCAGTCGTAACCGACAAATTGCCAATCAATCACCCGATTATTTATTTACTTCAAGACATCTTCAATCTATTACCCGACACCTCCACTGAATCTTTTGTTAAGTCTGTGTTCGTCAAAACTAATGATCAGATGTTAGTCGTCTATTTGGCGTCTTTAGTGCGTTCAGTCATTGCTTTGCATAATCTTATCAACAATAAGATCACTAATAGAGACGCTGAGAAAAAAGAAGGTCTTCCCAAAGACACCAAAAAAGATTCTAAAGATTCCAACACTGATAAAGATGGAAAAGACACTAAAGATAGTACTGACAAAAAAGAAACTGATTCTGAATCCAAGTCTAAGAAAACTTCTAAATAAAAGTTTACTTCATTTATATATTTGTAATAATTATTGCTTTCATTGAAATATTAAAGTTTTTTTTTATGTAACTGTAGTTTTTTCATTATTAAAATACTGTACTGTTTATTGATATCCAGTTTTTAGATATAATTGGAATTAAAATAAGTTTAACTCAATTTACGTTAAATTTTAGCATTCAGTCCATTTTGAGAAATAAACAAATCTATTGGTTTGTATAGAGTAGTTATTTTCAGGTTGTTTTCAAGTGATGAGAGACTTTGATAGAGAGACTCAAACTTGATATCATATTTCATTAACAGAACTCAAGAGCTTATAATCAATTTTCTGGTATTGAATGCCTAAAAGATTTTTATTCAAACCACAAGTATTTGTTTTTCGTTTGTTTTTCGTACCAAAGTTTCACTGAAGTATTTTTATGTCTTTTCATATCTTTTAATATGAACTAAAGATAACTTGAAGGAAAAAGTTTTGATATTATTTGTCAGAAAGTTTGCAATGAGTTAACACTTATAAGAATTTAAAGCTTTACTTGAATGAAAAGTTGATTCGTAAGCCATTTAAGGAAATATTGAATGACAAATCGATATAATACTGAGTGTAAAATATTAGCATTTGATTGAGATCTCATAGTTTGCTATTATAGTTATAAATAGTTTTGGAAATAGACGGCATTTCATTTCATTGACTCATCGGTTGCTTGCCGTCTAGTGTAATGTGAAAAGTAGTGATGATGTGATGCGCAGTATTTCACTCATTATAATAGCTATAGTTTTCTTTGTGTTCGCCATTATTAGCAAATGATGTGTTTACGCGATTGAGTGAAAGATTTAATTGAATTTCGTTGATAAGCAATTGCAAGAAGAAGTGGACACATAAGAGGAGACATTGGAGGACAATTAGCCTTATGAATGCTGACTCTACTGATAATGAATCCTTGTTTTTGTGGTCATTTCCATAATGAACTGCACTCACTGTCTGGACTCACTCTCATTAGCTCTTAATGCAGTTTACATTACCATTAATTCTACGCTTAATAAAAAGTCATATAAAACACAATTCAATCATTTAATTAAGGTTTATATCATTATTTATTCATTCAATTATTCACGAAGTATTCATATCAATATTGAATGTCATTTTCAGTTCACTTCTCTTTTGTATCAACTCTTGTCTCAACTTTTGTCTCGATTTTAATGATTTTATTTTTTTCAGTTAAAAAGTCAATTTGGGTTTGAGTGCGAACGACAAATATATCGGTGTTTATTGTTTAGCATAACGTCTACGACTGACTCTCAACGCATTCAATTATTACAACAACTGTTCACAGATTTGGAGCCATTTTTGAGTCCAAACTGGAATACTTTAATAGATAGTGCTCTGAAAGGAATCGTTTCCATCAATGTCTCTGAGATAAGCAAATGTCTTAAATTGAATGACACACAAAGAGCCGCATTTCTGGTGGCTTTGACTGAGAAGACAAAGTCGTGTCCCATCACTAGTGACCTTTTGGAAGACTTAGGACTCAAGTGTGACATCAATCAATTTAATGAACTGACGCATTATATTATAAGTCAGACGAACGCCGATAATAAGCCCTTTTGTAACAAATTCATAAAAAGTATTTGGCATTTAATGAGAAATTTCGCAATTTATTAATTGTTTTCATTCACAATAGATTTAAAACTTGACGACAAATCATTTTCTTCACCAACAAATTTGTTACATTTGCCATTTGTTGAAGAGTTTGTGGACAAGACAGAAATGGACGGCTTATCGCTAGCCTCGAGCGCCGCCAACTTGACTGATGACCAAATCGCTGGAATGATTGTCAACGAGAGCGGTGTTTCGCTCACCGCTGATGTCATTCAACAATTCAATGTTACGCCAAAACTTTGCGCTAAGATTTTGTGCGCTATTTGTGAGAACCCACAGATCCGTCCCATTGATAATCAACAGTCAGCACAACAACGATGTGAAGAAATCGACACTTTTGCCGATATTTGTCGTGAAATCTTGTCATCCGCGTCACCATTGACTGAAATTGTTCAAGTGATTGATAACGAAGTGTTTGTTCCGAACAGTAACAAAATGTTTAATAACAAATCATTCAATAAAAGTAACTTTAGTTTTCAAAGATTTTGGCAGTTTTGCATCAATTTGTGCACTACTGATAAACAAGGTTTGTCTCATTAAACTTGAAAATCAAATTTATAACATCTTTTGTACCAATTTAGGCCTTTATGTAATGGGCGTAACATTTTTCCACAAGACGTGGACATATAATGTTGAGTTTCAGTTTGGTTTTATTGTTCAATGCATTAAAAATCACTTAATAACTAAATTGCTATCAAGTTTGCCGACAGGAAATAATGATTTTGCAATCGATCAATCAGTGCCACATTTGGATCTATTGAAATGTCAGCCAGACTTTGAAACTTCGCCTGAAGTCAATTCTTGGAAATATCAACGCTTTTATCAAATTCTTGTTGATTTTTGTAATATTAACTATAACTCAATGTCGAGTCAGATGAACATGAGTTCATTGTTTTACTCTCAAGTGATGGAACTGTTCAAATGGCCGCTACAACAGTGCCCTGATTTAGTAGCCCTCGGATTGTTAGGTTGTAATAATGGCCCCTCTGTTGTGAAGAATGAACTGTTAAGTCTAGCCATTCCTTCATTTCTCGGCAATCATCCAAACGCTGCGATAATATTACACACTCTTTGGAACTCCAATGAATTGTCTTCTAATATGAGTTCAAACAATTGGGCGAAACAAATACTCCTGCAAGGAATGTGTGAATACTATATTAAGTCTCCGATTGAAGAACAACAACAAAGACTTTCACGTATTTTAGATGTTGCGCAAGACCTCAAAGCTCTCAGTATTCTTCTGAATGGTAATTGTCATCCCTTCGTCATCGATCTCGCATGTCTTGCATCGAGAAGAGAGTATTTAAAACTTGACAAATGGCTAATGGATAAAATCGAATGCAATGGAGAAAACTTTGTGAGCGCTTGTATTGTATTTCTGAATCGTCGCTGTTCTGCACTATTGGGCGGGTCTAATGCTATCGAATCGTCGGCAAACGTAAATTTAATGCCTAATTTACCGCCTGAAACATTGGCCACAATGTTAGCATGTCTTCAGCAAAGTATAAGTAATGCGAGCACGCCGTCAAACGGGTCTATTAATGGCCAACCGATGTCTCAAGAAATAAATGAAACCATACTGACAATGGTCGCAAATTCACAGCGATTATTAGCAAAACTTCCACGTCAGGCACCGCCAGGAGTTATGCCAACAATAGGTCCTCCGTCTAGTGCTCGACCGTCTCTACCAATAGTTTCGCAGTCAAATTTAGGTGATCTCGGATTAAATAACTTAACTATTAGTCAAACGTCAGACACTCAAACGCCAACGTTTCCATCAGCAGTTCGTCAGCCATTCAATCCGATCAGTTTAGGTTCACAACAAAATTCAAACAGTGTTTCGAGTAATTCAGTTAATGTTGTCCCACAAGCGCCCGAACGCTTGAGACAAGTTGTGGGAGATTTGGCCGCAATATTCCCTGATATGCAACAAAATGTTAGTATTGATATCGAAGAAGAAGCGGACACTTATTTCCAACGCATATATAATCATCAGCAAACAGGAAGCCTTTCAATTGATGAAGTGCTTGATATGCTTCGACGCTTTCAAGACTCTCAATCGAAAAGAGAACGCGAAGTATTCACTTGTATGATAAGAAACCTTTTCAAAGAGTACGGATTCTTCCCTCAATATCCTGATAGAGAGCTGTTAATTACAGCCCAATTGTTCGGAGGCATTATACAGATGGGTCTCGTTAAGTACATGGCATTAGTTGTTGCACTTCGTTATGTTTTGGAAGCGCTGCGTAAACCTCTTGGAAGTAAAATGTATTATTTTGGAATCGCAGCACTCGATAGGTTCAAGTCTAAATTGAAAGATTATCCGCTTTATTGTCAACATTTGGCACAAATCCCGCATTTTAGAGATTTTCCGCCGCATCTCATCGAATACATAGAATGCGGAACACAATCAGTTGAGCCTTCGATGAGAAACAATGCAAACTCTTCTCAACCACCAGTGGGCTTGCCTTCAATTGTTGGATCGACTGCCAGTTCAGGTCTGAGCGCAACTTTACCTCAATTGAGTGGAATTATTAATTCGTCGTCAAACTTGAGTAATGTAATCGGTTCGGGTTTAAGCCTTTCTAATCAAACGAACACTCCTTCATCGCGTGTTGTGGGACCTCCTCCTCCACCTACTGCTAACAGCACTACAACTATCAGTGCGACAATTACTACAACCACAACAATAACTACATCTTCAACAACAAGTGTGTCATCGACTTCTAATTCTCGGCCATCGATAGCAAACGCTACAAATATAGACACTTTATTGGCTGCGGGCGAAACCATGTATGCAGTGCCGCCCGATTCAATTCAAGATAAAATCGCATTTATTATCAATAATTTGTCGCAAATAAATCTGGCCCACAAAACAGAAGAATTCAAAGAAGCCATTGGTAATGAAGACCAATACGATGGTTGGATCGCACAGTACTTTGTTATGAAGCGCGCGAGCATTGAACCCAATTTTCACGCACTTTATGCTAATTTTCTTGAAATGTTAAAAATGAATGAACTTATGCGTGTTGTGCTCAAAGAAACGCATCGAAATATTAAAGTGCTTTTAGGCAGTGATAAAGAAATTGCAAACTTTAGTGACCGTTCACTTCTGAAGAATTTGGGCCATTGGTTAGGAATGTTGACATTGGCTAAAAGCAAACCTATTTTAAGCATTGATTTAGAATTAAAGACCTTATTAATAGAGGCATATCATAGGGGAACACAAGAACTGTTATATGTGGTTCCGTTTATTGCGAAGATTTTGGAAAGTTGTGCGAAATCCAAGGTATTTAAGCCGCCAAACCCGTGGACAATGGGTATAATAAGAGCTTTGGTAGAACTCCATCAGGAGCCTAATCTCAAACTCAACCTTAAATTCGAAGTTGAAGTTCTTTGCAAAACACTCAACTTAGACATCAATACTTGTATTGGAAAATCTAATGTATTGAAGAATGAAGACGTTTACGCCAAAATTGATCATCAATTGGGTGGCAGAAAATCATCTCAACAAATGCCGGTCACAACTGAGCACATAGTGATTCCACATCACACTCCATCCCCTGCTCCACAACTCGTGCCATCACATCCTCCGATCCCAAGTGTACCCCAAACAAGTGTTTCCACTCCTACAACTGGCAATCAGTCTCCAGGAATGCAACTTTTCAACTATCATGACATCAATGTTAATAGTATTGCTGGTCTCTCTCAGCACATCCTGATTCAGCCCAATTTACCGTTACTTAATCTGAATCCTGTTTTGAAACAATTTGTGAGACCAGCGATTGAGAGAGCAGTTCAAGAATGGATCGTTCCTGTGGTGGAAAGAAGTATGAAAATCAGTTTAACAACTGCTGAACAAATTATAAAGAAGGACTTTGCGTTAGATCCTGATGAGAACAGGATGTGTTTGGCCGCACATTATCTCACGAGAAATCTCACCGCAGGTATGGCTATGATTACATGCAAAGATCCATTGTTTGTGTCAATAACAACAGCACTAAAGAATGCTTTTGTGACTAAATGTCAAACTTCGAGCAAGGACTTGATCGATGCGACCGCACACACAATCGCTACCGATAACATAGACCTCGCGTGTTGTTTCATTCAAAAAACAGCTATTGAAAAATCTTTGCCTGAATTGGACAGAAAACTCAAGTCTGAATACGATATTAGAAGAGCCGCAAGAGCTGAAGGCAGAAGATATTGTGATCCAACTGTATTGACATATCAAGCGGAAAGAATGCCTGAAGCCATACGTCTGAAAGTGGGTCCGGTCACATCTCAGCAAATGAATGTTTACGAAGAATTGGGAAAAAATATCCCCGGATTTCTGTCGCCTATCAGTGATTCGATTCCAACTGCAACCACAAGAAATTCAGAAATCGGACAAATGATTGGATCGACGGCAACATCAATCTCACAGTTCAAGTCAAGTGCTGGCATGTCGTCATTAGGAGCTCTTCAATCAGGTAACTCTTCAATCATGACTGGACTCTCGAATTTGCCCACAAATTTTGGTGGAGTCAGTGAATTGCCACCTGTGCCACCACAGGCAGCAGATGCAGCACTTGTCACCATATATGAGAAGTTAATGACAGAATTGGAAACACTCATGCATCAGTTCCATCAGGCAATGCAACCGACAATGTTTCTCGAAACTATTCGATCAATTGCTGAAACTTTGATTCACGCGCGACAAAATCCAAGAGATATTGTTTATGCGCTCACTTTGATTCAGAAAGTTTTGGATGCAATCGGAGAGCTCTTGATGACTGTTGAAAGTGGTGTCGCAGACATGATACTTATCAGCCGAGCGCGAGACTTGTATTTAGTCATTTTGAAGGCATTGTCAGATCCGAGAGCTTTCACACATCAGTGGACAACAAAACAAATAACAAGAATAGTTTTGGAGAAACTGTTGAATAATAGTTCTCCGGCACTGCCCGACGAACTTCTTGAGACACTAATGCGCGCCTCACTAATCAACTTCCAGATGATGGACGTTCACTTGGCACAAATGATTGAAAATGCACAAAATCCGGTGGCGTTGGCCTTCACTCTACAGTTCATCAAAATATATGGCCATAATTGTAATGAAAATGACTTCCCAAATACTATTGAAAATCTTCTGCGTTTAAGTAAAGGTTCAAACCATCCTTTATTTGCTGAGATTCAGCAAATTGTTGATGTGCTTCGAGGCAGTCAAACGGGTTCGGTTGGAGTAAATAATGAAGTGCCGACTAGTATGCTATCAATGCAGGGCTCTATCAATCAAACTCGTGAGTTCGATGCGGATCCGCCCGGACTTCTCGAAAAAACTGAGCGATTGCTTCGCGAATGGATTCAATTATATCACTCTCAGGCGAATACCAGTAAAATATTTCAATTCTATGTCCAACAAATGAATCTTCAGGTGAGAAATGATCTGGAATTAAATTGTTTTATGAATGTTAAAACTCAAAATTTTAGGGCATCCTAAAGACTGATGACTTGATTACAAGATTCTTTCGTTTATCAACTGAGATGTGTGTCGAACTTTGTTATCGTATATTGAATGCGGCCGCACAACAACCCGGAAGTTCAAACATAATTGACGTCAGATCGAAATGTTTCCATACATTGGATGCTTTCACACATTTGATTGTAATGCTTGTAAAACATAGCGGATCATCGAATGCTGCCTCCGGTGCTGCTTCTGAAACAACAGCTAAACTTAATCTC
This sequence comes from Camisiidae sp., assembly GCA_034696325.1. Classification (NCBI taxonomy): domain Eukaryota; kingdom Metazoa; phylum Arthropoda; class Arachnida; order Sarcoptiformes; family Camisiidae; species Camisiidae sp. The sequence goes on along the minus strand of JAQFZT010000419.1, from coordinate 11,449 downwards.
TTGAACAAAGTTCTGAACATTATAGCTGGTGTCGCGACACAAGATCAAGACATACGTCAAGCAGATTTCCAACACTTACCTTATTATCGGATATTTGTTCTGCTGTTTATGGAGTTAGTTTTGGGACCCACTAATTTAGGACTTCCCGGCTCTGTATTATTACAACACAATCAAATTGGATTGGGTTTGAATCCCACACAATTGGATCCTTTGCTCGAATCAATTCAATACCAAGTTTTGACTGCTTTTTGTAATACACTTCATATACTGAGACCGAGTAAAACGCCGTCATTTGCATTCGCATGGCTTGACTTCATTAGTCATCGAACTTTTATGGAAAAGTGTTTATTTTCTGGTTCATTAAATACTGGCGCACCCACTAAGGGATGGCAAATGTATGCACAATTGTTGGTCGATTTGATCAAGTTTGAGGCGCCCTTTTTAAGGAATGTTGAATTGCCTCAATCCTTGGACTTACTCTATAAAGTCAGTTACAACTTCTCAATTCTAATCATTTCCATTGTAATCATTAATGATTTTATTAAATTTAGGGAACACTTAAAGTGTTTTTGGTTCTATTACACGATTTCCCAGAATTTCTCTGCGAGTATTGCTATGGTTTATGTGATGTGATCCCTTGTAATGCAATTCAAATGCGAAACTTGGTTTTAAGTGCATTTCCTAGAAATATGAGACTTCCTGATCCATTCACTCCTAATTTAAAAATCGATTCATTGCCTGAAATATCTCAACCACCAAAAGGGTCGACAACTCTCGCGACTTTCGGAACTCAAGTATTTAAGAAAGATTTAGATTCATATTTGCGAACTCGAAGTCCTGTAACATTTCTGAGTGATTTGAGAGGATATCTTCAACAAACCGGACCTAACAATACAACAGATTCGGCTCATTATAATATTCCTTTGATCAATGGTTTAGTTTTATATGTTGGACAAACAGCTATCCAATCGATTCCGCCTAAAAATATAAGTATGTCGAGTATCTCTCATTCATCACATATGGATATATTTCAAAACCTGGCGGTTGCGTTGGATACCGAAGGTTTGTTTGTAAACTTATGTTGAGCTCTTACTAAAATGTTTGAAATTTAGGTCGATATTTGTTTCTGAACGCAATCGCTAATCAATTGCGTTATCCCAACTCTCACACCCATTACTTCAGCTGTACATTACTTTATTTATTCGCTGAATCCAACACCGAAGCAATTCAGGAACAAATAACACGAGTTCTTTTGGAGCGCCTAATCGTCAATCGTCCGCATCCGTGGGGTCTTTTAGTCACATTTATTGAACTAATCAAAAATCCTTCTTTCAAGTTTTGGAATCATGAGTTTGTGCGGTGTGCGCCTGAAATTGAGAAGTAAATCCATCTCTCAATCCATTTCACAGCTTTAATTAATTAATTAATTTTTTAGGCTCTTTGAAAGCGTCGCCCGTTCTTGTAATAGTGCCACCACTTATAAGGGAACGCCTGGAAGTGGTCCCTCTTCTGCTGACTCCAACTTGATTTCTCAAACTAATCAAATGGCATAACATAACCGTTTTATTCGCAAACTATTTCAATAACTTTTTTGTATATTTTAACAATTCAATCAATTGATAGCATCTGTTTGTAATTATTACAACTTTATATTATTCTAAGCTTATATACAGTTATTGTATTTTATGTATAAATTTGAAAAAAATAAATAATTTTTTCAATAGAATTAAAAATATATAATAATATGATAAACAATTTCTTATTTATTCTTTAAATGCAATTCTTTAAATTTGGAACTATTTGTAAAATAAAACTTATTTATAATTTGTTTCCTCAAAAAGTAATGACTAATTTATTGATCGATTGAATGACAATTGATATTAAACTTAAATTTCGTGCGCTTTGAGTGTTGACAAAAACTATGGCAACGATTGAAACGAATGAGTTTTTGGTGAAACTTTTCAGTAAAAGAAAGTAAACATAAATGTCAATATTATGGAGATTTTGTAAACATAAAAAGTCGTGAAATATTGGTCGTAAAGATTTGAATTAGAAATCAATAATAATGTCGGAATTGAGCGAAAACTCGAAACTATTGATAAAAAAAATTGGCGAAAACAGTTTAGAAGACGTGAAGCAATTGCTAAACGAATGTGACGTTAAAATAAACAGTTGTGATGAGAACGGAATGAATGCTTTACAACATTCTGCTTATAAAGGAAATTATCAAATCTGTAAATATTTAATAGAAAGAGGCGCTGATGTCAACCATAACCAACACATTCACGGCTATACAGCTCTGATGTTTGCCGCACTCGGAGGTCATAAGAATGTGGTGAACCTTTTGCTAGAAATGGGTGCGAATGTGAGTGCAGTCAACTCTGTTGGTCGAAATGCGGCGCAAATGGCGGCCTTTGTTGGCCAGCACTCAGTTGTCAGTATTATAAATAACTTCATATCTCGAGAACAAATCGAATATTTCACTAAAATTAATGGTTTAGAGAAAGAGCCGCGACTGACATCACGACTGGTCTCACCCTTACATTTGTTTGTGAGGCAAACAAATATACACCCGATTCGTGTCGCTCTGTTCTTGAAGTCCAACTGCACTCTCATAGAAAACGGCAATCGAATCGTTACAGCTCTCGAACTTCTTAGTGAAAAACAATTCAAATCTTTAGAACCCAATGAAATGATTTCTCTTAAGTTACATCATTTGGCTTTCATTTTAAAACAAATTATCAAAACTTTAGATAAAAGTCACTCAAAAGTAGGAAATGATGAGAATAGTGTGGATGGAAAAGAAGAAGATTTGAAACAGTTGGAGTCATTGATGAAAAGTTGGTTAAAGCCAAGAGAAACCGATGGGTTTCCTCTATTTCTAGAAAAGTTGTTGCGTCAGAGCATTCGAGAGTTTCCGTATCACGAAAGCGCTCTCTTTCAGCAAATGGTCAGAACTCTGGCCACTGTTGAGATTGGAGAAGAGCCCAGTGCTATCACTATTCTATCACAAGCTATCAATGGTCAGAAAGGTTTCGATGAAGACTCACCCGTTTGTGGCACTTGTGGTGAACCCAATCCGTCAAAAAAGTGTTCGCAATGCAAAATAATGCCATATTGTAATCAAGAGTGTCAAAGATTGCACTGGAATTCACATAAAAAATTATGTCGTCTATCAAATTAAGTTCAATCATTAGACAATTTTCATTTATTGGTTATTATCAAATCAATCGAAACTATTCCACATAACAAAAGTCATACCTATTGGTTAGCATTTAGTTTTAAAAGAGATATTTACAAAGCATTAAGACCTCAGCGGTGAAGCTCATCCCTATCAATACAGGAATTTTTTTTATCAATATAAGAAAAAAAGTGTCATTAATTCAAAATATTTCAATTTTGTCTCCAATCTTTAGAGAATCTTTTAATGTTTAAATAGAAAATACCGATTGTTATGAGAGTCGAGTTTATAAATTCTGTGAATCGATTCTTTAGAGATATTGAAAATTATTTAATGTTTGTCTTTTACTTGTCTGTTGAAATTATTAAATTGTTATTCAATGTTTGCAAATAAGCTTATCTTTATTATTTAGTCATACAATTTAAATGATTATAAGCATTTCAATTGATAATGAGCTTACTTTGGATTCGTTCAACTCTCATCTCAATCAATGAATTTCGAGAAAAATCCCCTTTTATTCCATTCTGTTTATAATTTTGGCAATATTTTAGATTTGTTTTCTTTAAATCAGTTCAATAACTGTATTCAATTTTATTATTTGTTATTAATATTTAAATTAAGTCAAAACAAGCATTTCGTCGATTAAAATGTAGTGGAAATACAATTATTGTAATTCAGTGTTAGGTTTAGTTCAATACAAATGTATTAAGAAGTTTTATAGAACTTTTAATATTATGTTTAAATATATCTTCACAATAAAGTTTATCTGTAGTGCACTCTATTCTCCCGTTTTATCAAAGAATCTGTTTGAATGGATGTCCAGATATGTAACGTGAACAGTGCTTAACAATAGTTGAAATCCAATCTTCAATTATTCGGTCATTTCCGTCATTTTGATTCTGTAGACTTTCACACATATTGACAAATACATAAAGAAACCTCAACGCGTAGGGATGTGTGGAGAGATCGAAACAATGATTATCAAAACTCTGGAGTAAATTGATATAACATTCGTGATTAGTTAGCGGTCTCTTATCGTTCCAAACAGTATCAAATGAAACAAATCTCAATTCAATTTCTTGTAGTAAACGCTTCATAGAGTTGATAAGAAAGTTTCTTGATCTCAACATTTCTTCATATTTGACATGATTTACATAACGCTGTTCTTCGTTTTGATATTTAAGGAGTTTCTTTTGTGCAATACTAAGGGGCACATCACCGCTCGGCACCGCATCCCTTATTGCAACTTTGCCTTCATATGTGTTATTATACTTTTTGGATCCCTGAAACTGATTCAAATGAATACGACCTATAGTTCTATTTCCGAATTCCTTTACATGAGAAGTATTTGTTTCTTTAACAACTAGACTGAACTGTTGTTGTAACGTTTCCGCTTTGAGTGATATTCTGCTATCACTATCTTCTAACCAATTGACTGAATAAACGTCACCCAAATATGTTTCTCTATCTTCGTCATAATAACACGCATAACTCGATTCAGTGGAATTGGCGGCAGTGGTCGCGAAAATATTTATGTTGTTTGGCAGTAAACCAGAAAACATGGAACCACTTTCGCACGCTTTCATATAAATTCATAAATAATTATTACATTAATAAACATTAAGTGCTACTTAGTATTAAAGTATAATAAAATTAAAGTTATTAAGCATATTAAGCGTGCAAATTGTTTTTCTACTGGTTTTTCTCTATTTATCATTTCAAAAGAAATATATGATATTCGTGAGAATCATTTGAAATATGTCTCATTCATTCATTTAGTTTTCAAGTCGTGAATAACAGTAAACTTATTCACAACTTAATGAACGTGAAAAATAATTGTTTTGAAGCAAATTTTTGTATATGAAATGCATAATTTGAAAGTTTTTAGTAATCATTTTGTGTTGAGACCTTCTATATAGATAACCATTTTATTGAATTTTTTCTGTTTTGCCATTTTCTTCAAAACATCATTCAAATCTTTAGCATAGAGTTCGTCAGTTGGAAAAGCAATAAGTCCGGGCGCGCCGTGATCTGAGAAATATAGGAAAATATGATCATTGGGACCACTTTTCACTACTTTACGCCCTTTCGCATCAAGATTTCGATCTCCTTGTAATACTTTGAGCAGCATTTCTGGAGTCACTTCTTTATTGGTATAATCTTTTGGAACTGCAATCAATTTGAAAAAATAACTTCAAAATCGTGTCTAATCAACAACAATAAATTCAAAATAAATATAACATAATTGAAGACTAACCTCCTTTGTATACGTCTTTTCCATTGGGTTTATTAATGATGACTCCAGGAGTGGGGTTTTGTTCATTGTGTGCAATATCGTCGTACATCATCACAATTATGTTCTTATCTGATATTCCATGCTCATGAAGAACTTGATATGCGTGACATATATCTGCCTGATGTCTGTAATTGTACCAACTATTAGAACCGGCCACTAAAACGGCCCAAATTGTTCCGTTCCATTCATTCTCTATTCCATTGTTTACTTCAGTTTCAAAATGATTGAAAAAATTAAAACTAAATCCCAAACAATTATTAACAAATAAAATGATTGTGAAGAAGATCACTGATAACAACATTGTTTAAAATTTGTATATTTTAAGTCCTACTTTTAACAAGTTTTAGTTTGAGAGAAAGTTTAGCCTGTATCGAAAAAAGGTCGTCAACTCATATATACTTGTTTACTAATACTATACTATCAAGTCTTCAACTAAAACGTATTTCTCACGAGCTATGACTACTTGTCAGCTTCAAACTCAAAATCAAACGCTAAACAATCCATATCTGAATCTTTTTGAAGAGTCTTATGATTTATTTGAAGTTGTTTTGCAATATTATTTACAATATTTAATCAACTGTTCTTCAATTAACTAAAGAAAAGTGTTTGTTTTTGAGATAATGCATATCATTATTTTCAATTCCATTTTTAAAGGAGTTTTCAAAGTGGAAATTATCTACGATTTATTTCCTTATTGAATCTCTTTAGATATTATGGGCTTAATTACAATTTTATCAAACTTTTTCCTTTTAATGATGTAAACCCGCATTTCCTTCAAGCAATGCAAAAATGAAACACAAGATAAGCAAAACTGATTTCTTAGTAAATGTTTTCAAGACGATACCAATTATAAGTCATAGCAAAAAGTCTAAAACTTAATAAATAAACTTTATTTATCATTCGGAAAGTAGTATTACAGTAAAGCGTTTTTTGATATCTATTTCATAGCAAAGGTTAACCTTGCACTCAAACGTTGATATATATTCAATTGAAAGCTTATACTGTAGTTACAGTTATGCTTAAATGAATCAGGAATATTTCGTTCAAATAAAATACATACCTCAGTGAAAGACATCTTTTAACATTATAAAAACTTTAAGATGTATCTTTCTAAATTTTGCCTAGGTCAAATTATATTTTTTCGGTTGGGTTACAGTTGATTTACTAGCGGACCAGGGGGGCTAACAAATCATGAAGGGTGTCATTCGACTTTGCTCAACGAGCGCAATAAAATCGTTATTTTGGGATTTTCGATTATGTCGAAAAAAAATTTAGGGTGGGGTTTAATGGGGTTTCGGTTGGGTTGAGAGGTAGCTTCTTGTGTCATTCACTCTGCTTGTGAATCGAATGACACCTTTATCAACTTCCTAGCCCCCCCCCTTCCCGAGTCCCCACTGCCCGTATCCCACCGAATAAACAGAAAATGCTTTATTAAAACACAGTTTATTACTCTGTTAATACTGTACAACTGTATAATAAAACTATATATCGATCACAATAATTATTCAAGTACTAAATACACAACTATTCCTTTAAGAATGAAATGCTATGAAATAATATTTCATAAAAATACTTATTTTCTCACAAAATTTATGCAAATTATTTACCGATTTAAGAAAACGGGAATGTTTTGTGGTATTTAAATGGTAGCGCCACTTGTTTACTATCTTCTATTGTAAAAGGCGGAGAAAATGAACTTTTTTTGGAAATTGTGTTCACGTTTGCACCTGTCGTTTCGTCACGTTTTGGCCCAAGGCTTTCAACATTTTATAGATATCATATCAACCATTACTGCAGTTAAGCTTTGGATGTTTGAGGTCCTGAAGTTATGATTTAAGCCATAAAGTCATGTGTGAATTACGGCTTAACATTAGAATATATGCAATTATGATGACAAATACAATTTCGTGCGAAATTACTCGCTATGTTTTCACGTTTTCTATTCATAAGAAGTGTGAAAATTATTAAACAATAACGGCTACCTTTTTTGCGGAATAAAATGCTATTTTTAATGCTTTAAAATTGGAGAAACAGATGCGTACACACTATCAGTCATTTGATTGTAGTCTTTCAAGCGATTGCCTTATTTTGTTTCGCTAGACTCAAAATGATATACTTTTTTTAAATTTATAGACAAGTAGTGTTGAAATTTGATTTTTATACAGCATTTGACGGAAATTAATGTTGAAAAGCACAGCGACAATAATTATTGAATTTGTGCACCTGCTAAATGTCATTTTTGCTTCGTTTTTACACTGTATACAATTTCTATTATAAGTTTGAATTACAAAAACTTTATTCAAATTTCAATTCAATCCTGCAATTCAAATGTCATGAAAATATCTAACTTTCAATAGTGAACACAATTCAAGCTTAATTACTGTTAAATTTACAGTTAAAACATCATTCAAGTTGACATTTTTTATGAACTTTTGACTGAGAAAAGCTGATATTTATTGATGTTATGCTAAAGAACACTGTGATAAAAGCTGAGAATACTTTTTCTAAGAATAGAAAGTTGATGGAAGATGTCTAACAAAACAAATCTGTTTTGAGTTACACCTAAATTCTTTTAGATCCAAATGAAATCCTTGAACCAATTGGTTGGCCTTTAATACACCTGTTTTTAGCAAACAAGTAATATATTCAGTGTTTTCATACACATCAGGCATTGAGAAAACTCACAAACAAAACAAGATTGCATTAAATGATAGGGAATTTAAAGTAATTGATATTTTTTACATTCAGTGAATGAGAGAGAAGTGATTATTCCTGCACTAACCCATTAAAGTTGATTTGACTGAACTATTCCTGCTATACATGTGTATCTATTTCTTGAATTTTGAAGAGAAATGTTGGACAATCACTCAAAAGTGAGGTCAAGTCTACAAGTTTGTAAACTAACAACAATACAAGATTTTCAAGAAATAAACACATTTGGGTATTATTAAGGTATAAGATTTTAGTATTGAAGGTCACCTATTAAACTGGTCTTTGAGTGATCTTAAGAAGCGTTTATTTGTGGTCCGAAATAAGCACCTCGTGGTTCTTCAGTGTTTTGGTAATATATTGCTGCCGGCCTTTTCTCATTTTTAATTATTTTCATATTTTCATTACAAAAATCTTTTAATACAGAAACCAAAATCTCAGTCACAGCTATAAGTTTGCGAATAACAAGCATTTTAAACATCAAATTCATAAAAAAGATTCATTTGTGAAATCTTTTCACTTAATCATAATAATCGTAACTTTTAATTATTTGATTTTTATCTTCAATCTGGAGTCAAATCTATTTTTTCCTAATTTGTTGAACACATATAATTAGCTCGAATTAAGTGTATGTTATAAATAACGGGATTTTCAACCATCAAATTCTTTAGTTAAAAATGATTTTATATTTTGAATACAACAATCATTCTGTCCATAACTTATTATTAAAACTAGAAAGAATTTTAACAAATATAACAGTTTAAATCCTGTTTTGATGAATTTGATGTTTTCGAGATGTTCAATACATGTTTAATATTCACTGACTGTGAGAATACTTGACTTTTAAAATTTAATAATAGCCGTTATTGAGTCTCCTCTCTCTTGAGGCTTGAAGATTTTGGCATCAGGTTATGAGCTCTTGTGTTGAGTAATTGAAATTAAGAATTTATAATATTAACAATTAGGTTAACTTACGAACCAAAAACAAATCATTAATTCGAATCTGAATCAAGGAATTGAATTGAGTCATTAATCATTTCGAAAATTCAAGTTTGTGCACAAATTTTCAGCAGAATTTTAGGCAAAATATTAGAATTTTATTCTAAATCTAAAATATAGTCGATATAACTTGACATATATTTTATTATACGTTCATTTATTTAAGAAATCTAACAATAATTGGTGAGTGAATTCCTTTTCAGTCATTCCAGATATAAGACATCATCATCATCATCATCATCCATAACTTTATTCGTTCGCTGATTGTTCAAGAAATAAACATTATTTAGAAATGTCAAGTCATTTATTTAAACTGTTTGAAAGTATAGATTACTGTGAATTTTCATAGGATATCACATTCAGAACCTTTTGACTGTTTAAATCCTATAATACGAAAGTTAGCTTTTCTTGAGAATCACTAGAAAGTCTTGAAAACCTTTTGACATTAATTTATTATTAAATAAAAAACAAGCTTAAAAGAATTTATATATTGGAGAAATTGTTATTAATGATACGTTGAGAAAATGCTGAACAAACATTTGACAAAAGGGGAGAACAACTCTTTGAATCCAAAATCCTTTTATTATTTAAATGTTATATAAGTTATATATATGGGAGCGTTTACTTCATTTATTGTGCGATTTGTCAAAAGACATGCAGAACCACCTCTTGATAGAGCAAAACTGATTTCCAATGGTTTCTATTCATCATAAAATCATTAATATCCTTCATTATGAAAGCCGCTTTTGATGTGTTAAAGAATTTCAAGTCTTATCAATAATACAACTATTGCTTCTGTAAAGTAAGTACTAAAGCATAACCAATAGAGGATTCGACCCGTTCTGAACTGTTGCTATTCTGACTTTTTTGTAAATCGAAGCAGATGTCCCAATACGTATAATTTATAATTTTGGCGCTATTTATGTTTGGTTTTTTGGTTTTTAATACAAAATGGATTGTATTGTATTTGGCTGATGAACATCAACATCACTGATATAGATTTGAGTAAAGCAGTTAAAATAGTGAGAACCAAATAGGCTTAGTATGCGAACCAAGCCCTACATCCTAACAGCAGTAGTATCCGTCCTGTTTTAACAAAAATACACATTTACAACAAATTTCCACTCAATTCATACCTATTTCCGTTTGTATTGATTGCTTACAACCTGTACAAAACTTATCAATTATTGTTTGGGTCTAAAAATTTCTTTTAATTTTCTTATAGAGTTCTGCCGTTGTTTTGCAGTATTGAGAATGATAAATGTTGATCAAGACTTGATCTCTAGTTTACAATCTTGTTATCAAGACATGGGTTTACGCCCTAATTGATGAAACTTTAAATGCGCGTCACCTAATATGTTGTTTATTATCTTAGTTCTTATTTATAAGAACTTAATTTACATAATTAGCTAATTTTCGATTAGATTTGCACGTTTCGATCCTATGAATATAAATGAAACTCAAGATTTAGTAAATACTCAATAAAAATATAGTTCATGTCAAAAACAATAAACCAGTTCTTTTTGAAATTGTTATGTTGTTTATCAACAGGGATTCGGCGAACTTCACTTATTCCAGCGGTTTCTGTTCACGAATAAATCTGACACATTGTAAGTGATGGAGAATCTATAACTAAGTGTTTGACCTGACGTAACAAACACTTCTATGGGAAATTCACCTTAAATCTAAAATGCAGTCACTTTGGAACTTATTTTTGGAAGAGGAGGCAGTTTTTATAGCATCCGGAATCTGCCAAAATGGCGAGAAGTCCATGTAATTGGTCTTCCATTATGTAAAGACTCATAAATAAACCACTATTTTTCACTATAAAGCTTTCTGGATCTCCACTTCTTATTACTTCATATTTAAAAACTATGTTTTTTTCACTTCGAAATGTCCAAAACCTGTTTTCAATCTCCATAAATACTAATTTTCAAAAAGATTATCCCATTTTCAAGTTTGAAAGTGAGCTAAATTTTAAAATTTGGAATCATTGGAAATGTGTGAAATGAATATATCTGTAAATTTAGACTTGTTTTCCGTTTAAGACTAGTTATTATATACATCAAGGATTAATACCAAAGCTTAAGGACGAAACTACCATAAGACTAATATAATAAGATCCTTATTTCAAATTTCAATCCAAGTAAACTATGGCTGTAATCATCCCACACACTAGTATCATAAGTATTAGTATGACCTGAAGATGGATCGGAAACTTTTTTTCTATAAAAAGTGCATACTTTTCAATCTAGAATTTAAGT
>JAQFZT010000418.1:0-26063 GCA_034696325.1 Camisiidae sp. | reverse complement strand
ATTGAATGTATTGACAGCCTATCAATCAATTCGTCGAACATGTACTTCAAAGATCCAAATAAACCTATTTATGGTGGATCACGTGTGTATGGAGGAGAGTGATGGACACGGACACATGTGCTTCTGTGAAAGTGATGCCTGCAATGAGGCCAATACTCTGTACTTCCATTCTATCATCAGTTTTATTGCTCCAACAATTCTAAGCTTAAGACAATTCAAATGGACTCTACTCTGAAAGTCAATCGAATAAATTTGGAATTTATCTCAAATTTAGTTCTGTGTTATGTTCGGAATAGTGATTGGAATGAACATCATCTGTACTTAAGTTAGTGATGATTTTTTGTAGCACTCATTATGAAAACATAAGTTTATATTTTATGTTTCATAAGATTCACTGGCGATGTAAATACAGTACTACTACTGCTGTGTAGACTTTGGATGGTTTCGTATTTAGTGCTACTTTTACTCAATACTCAATGTCCATAATTTCTTAACATTTGGTCAACTATTACTAGAATGTCCGACGTTTTGTCGGCCGAATTGGTCGGTCGTGTTCGCCAAGCCATAGGTTTAATGCTCAATATAACGCTTGACATTTCAATCTTAAGAGTCCTATCAATACAATGCGATCATTAAAATGCACAAATTTAAGGGTAATTTCAACTAATCATAAAACTAATGGTTATCTTAATGGAAGTGATTTACTATTTTAAAAGTTGAATCTAAGCGAAAGTTGTTTAAAGCGAAATCAATTTTAAACTTCTTGAATGTAAATAATACTCATGTGAAGAACAGTAAAAATGTTAATAATTAGAAATCAAAAGTTAATGAAATTTTGATGAATTTTACGAAATAATTTCTATGCAATATATAAGATGGTATAGAATTAAGCAAAAAATAATTTTAATCATTAATTATAATTACTAATAATGTTAAGATAAATCTCGAAAACATTAAGTGAAGACATACTACAGTACAAGATATATAGAAAGTGAAGTCTAGAGCTTTTCATTTGAATGAGAGTTAATATAAACATCTTTATGATAGGACCTAATTATTAAAGATATTCATAAAGTACTTTTTGAATCTGTTCATAACAATGAACAGTAATAATTATAGTGCCATTCATTGTCAGAACGCATCAAACATTCGCAATCAGATTAGGCCATAAAAATGATTACCACTATTACAGTGCCGTATATTATAACTTACAATATATAACACAGAGTATTGTTCACACAAATACAGTACATCTGAAAAATAATATGATATCGAAATATCCAAACAAAGAAAAATGATGAAAGAGATTAATTATAGATGATTATAGAGCTGACCAAATGTTTTCAGCTGTACTGTAGTCTTATAGTTGAGAATTGTTCACTTGTTATACTCATTATTGTAAGTTATCGTAATTTAATCAAATGCCAGCCAATAACTTGTTTCAGCAAAAATTATTTAATCAATAAAACTAATGAATACTTATTTCATTTATGATGTTTTAAATTGACTTTTTCTGGAAAAGATGATTGAGATCGAAATAAAACTAGTTTAAAGTGAATGTCACTAAATTCAAAGACATTTAAAACCCATCTCATCATAATCTTTACGATTTAGTATTTTTTCCTGGGGTTAAACATTCAATTAAACATGTCTTCATCAGAAAAAAGATTGGTTTATATAATCTATATTTGAGCATAATTTGAATTTAATGTATAAAATGTAAAATTTATTGCATTATTATAAGCCTATAATCTTTCTTTTTTCTTAATGTTGTCTATAAGAAGATCTTGACTTACTATATAATAAAACTACTGAAAAAAGGATAATTTTTTCAATAAACTTTAGTGTTAACTTTTCCATTAACATCTTCTATATTCAAGTATTTATAGATTGTTATTCACATACTTTTACATAATGTCATTGAACACCAATGACTGACTAAAACCTAGCTATAAGTTATACATTTTTATAATATTCAATCTATTCTATTTGATTTTACAATTTCACTTAAATACGCGATAAAACATTGAATTTCTTCAAAGAATGCTTAATACGTAAATAACATATGTTTCGTTTAAAAAAGTTTAAGTCTTAAAATAAAAATCATTTCTTATAGAACAAGAACTCATTTATAACTCTATTCTTAGTCAAGATAAGAGATGAATATGAGATAAACGAACATCATTTGATTTTAATTAAATATTTGAATGAAAACTTTGAAAATGCAAAGCAAAGAACTTGAAAATGATTTGTCCTTAACTTATCTTTTACTAATATCTTAAAAATTTCTAATCAATTTGAAAAACATTAACATGATATTTTTTATGTAATAAGGCTGTGAAAAAGGCTACACATATCTTAAAGTAATTTTTGTTTATTTATTCAATGGTATTGAAAAAATAAATTTGGCTAAAGTAAAAATAAATTAAAATGAAGATAAAGTAGTAATGTCTGCTATTTTACAATATGAATGTGTATATTTTAAGTATATATTTGCCACTATTTACTGGAATCACAATAGTTTGAATGGCAATGATTTTAATACATTTTATCAGATGGAATGACATATTTGGATAAACTATACAACATTTTTGGATACCAGTGAACACCATTCTGATGAGATGCGTTTTGCGTTGACTGATTGTTTGTTAGATGTAATAAATAAGCGAGCATTTGGAATGAATGTTGAATAGTTTGTAAAAGTCTGATAGGTAGGAATGACCAGTGGGCTATGCTTTGATCGTTTATGACTGCATAACAAGAGGCGATTATGTTATTTACAATTAAGTTTCCTTCACGAGTAAGAGGAGCGTAAGCGCCAGTTCCTATCCTAGTCGAGACGCGCACTACTCTATCCAAGTATGCAAACTGTCTGTTTGACTGATGATTCTTTGTCATTGTCATGGAATTATTCGAATTATTATCACCTAATGATGAGGTATAGAGGAACTGATCCTTTCGGACATTTTTCGCATACTCTGCTCGACTCATTTGTTTACTGAATTCAGTAGTATTATCATCGGCTACGAATATCAGGTGAGACGGTGTCAGTGATATCTTAGATCCTGATTCTGTTTCTATTTCATAATAAAGTCGAGGCGAGAGAGGATCGCGATCCAGAAACAGCAATACTTCACTAAATTGCAAACTGCCGTCTGGGTTAACCGCCAGTATTTCATCACCTATTTTCACATCTTTAATTGGAAGCACTCCTTCCCTATTGAATACAATACTCTTCCCATCAAAACAACCACCAGAACGAGTTGATTCAGATTTTTCTATTGAAATTGAAATCAATGTTAATATAAACTATAATCCCATAAAACGAGTGGTTTATGTTTGCAATGAAAGTTAGAGGGTATATATAGAGGTATATATACAGGTATATACACAGGTATATTAAGGCATATATTTATTCCAATGTAATTAAAACTGTGTTTAAAAAAGCAATTTAAAAAAGTTGAGGTAAACTATAAAAGTCATGAAATGGAAACTACGAATATTGACATGAATACATAAGAGTGAGAGTATCATATACTCTATATTCTCATTGAAGAGATAAGATTGACCTCTCGAGATGGTATTTTAACGGCCTACTCAACACAAGGGGACAAATTTTACGGCAGGTAATTGAGTCCCTACCCGGGAGGTAACCATAATCACTCATCAAATAAAACGAATAACTGCATGCAGAGAAGTTACGAAGAATAAGAGACATTTTGCTTCCTTTTAAAGTGAAATTACTTTATCGAGTTTGGGTTGAATGCAGAACTCGCTATCTCTTACGCCTGAAACCAACACCAAAGAATGCACCCACAAATCCCACACTATCATCTCATAGACACAGACATAGTCATAGTGATCACCTAAGAGATGATACGGGAGGGCATTTCTCACGCCCTCACAATCACAATCGCCTCAATTATTCTAAAAGCTTTCTCAATTTGATCATTATTTGGCAGATAACAGGTATGTCAATAACAATCAAATTAAATACTGACCGCTATTGCATAAATCGATGGCTAAAATATTGAAACTAAGGTCACAAGAGCTGAGGTGACAAGAGCTGAGTTATAAGAATGCTATGACCTGTATGTCTGAAAGTGTATTAGTACTGAAAATGGAATTATTGTTAAACGGTTTGCTTAGTTTATAAATTCAATTATAGTAAAACAAGGATTTTAAAGTTAGGTGAAAGCGGCGGGGAGTAAAGATAGAGATCGGTTGGATATATGGCCGCCCAACACGGGTATGACCGCCAAAGTTCACAGGATGGGCACTGGTTGGGCACTGGTTAGAATGAAAATATGGTCTTTGCCATCAATGTCCATAAGAGAAGCTGAGAGGAGGTTGTATTTCACTGCATGATTGATGGATATGGAAAATTATTTGTAAAGAAATATAAGGGAAAATCAATTTCTGGTTTTTTAGCCGTAACTGAAATGAAAAATTACAGTCAAAGCCAAGTACTGACGTGATGCACGCCAGGCAACTATGCTATAAACTGTCGGCGGATGCGTCAATACTTTTAATAGTAAGAGACGGCGAATGTAATTTAAGATACATCGTTAATATCCCTGAAATATCTAGAAAAAGGTGCAGCGTTTGCAGCTCTGCAGCCGTATTATCTAATCTCATCCAGACATTTGCATCATAACAGCCAATTCACGACATGTAAATTTGTTAGTGTTTCGCTTCAACACCCTCTGGTTATAAATTAGACTAAGAACTCATCTTTTCTGGAAAGATGGCAATACAACTATTAAATCATATCATATATTTCTATCTAATCGTGTTGAATAAAGTTTATAAATGATTATTAACTTTAGAAATTTATGAGTTTTGGGCAGAAGTTTACTCACCGGACTTGACAGAGCAATGAATGTGAAATCTTGATTCATAATAGACCCAATCGAAACCCGCTTCAACTGCTAATCGCGCTAACATACCATATTTTGATCGATCTCTATCACTTGTAGTTATATCAACAGCTCTCCCTTCATAATGAAGAGAATCAATAGCATGATGTCCTTCTTCATCCCAGCCTTCAGTCACTCTCAGTTTGACTCCTGGCCATTGATTCATC
This sequence comes from Camisiidae sp., assembly GCA_034696325.1. Classification (NCBI taxonomy): domain Eukaryota; kingdom Metazoa; phylum Arthropoda; class Arachnida; order Sarcoptiformes; family Camisiidae; species Camisiidae sp. The sequence continues at coordinate 20,977 of JAQFZT010000418.1, read as the reverse complement.
ACCGAGATTGCAAGTGTGTTCAATTTCTCTTTAAGCCTCTTAAAAGATAAGGTAAATCAGGTAAATATCAGGTAAATATTCAACTTTCTAACTATTATAATCTCATTTCACAAAATCAAAGTCCCTTTTATTGTCCGCCGAATTTCAACTTAAATCCAATGACTGATCATTAAATTAAGCAAATTTCAAACCAAACTCATAAAAAGTAAATGAGTTTTGTTTCCTTTTTCTGTAATGGCAAATATCCCAATAAATAAATGATTAGTTATGTTTAATCATTTCATGCGCTGAAGTAACACACATCCAATGCACATATCGTGATGCCTTTTGAAACCTGTAATTTGCTTCACTTCTCTGCCGTTGCAGGTGTCAGGTTTGTGATAATCGGCAAACTTGACCTCTAACAAACTCCAAATAATGACAATGCAACCAAATTATGCAAAATAACATTAAAACTAAAAACGTGAATCAACAACAAAGGAATCCATATAAAAGTTATTAATAACTTTTCGTCCCGTTATAAATATTTTAGATCAAAAAACTCTTCAACTCAGGCATTCATTGCTATAAACTTATAATAATCTTAATGTTATTGAGAAATTTGTAAATTTAGAAACAAATTCTAGATCTTTAAAACCCATTTATAAATTTGGACGCAATCAAAATATCTGAATAAATTTTTCAAATTCAAAATTGATTCGCTTTTATATCTATTTTTCTCTCATATCTGTTTAACTTATTTGAAATTGATTTTTGCAAATAAAAGTCAAAATAATACAAAAAGTTATTGAAAGTAATAAAATAGTAACTAATGCATCAAACAGTACAATATTTCTATTAATCTTTCAAGAAATTAATTTCAAATAAATTGATTGTTAATATCAAGTATAGACTCTGATCTAATGTAAAATTTGAAGAACACATTCCAATAATGAGAATATTAGTTGTGAAATTTGTAGTTAAATGTTGTGTAATAAGAGAATTAACTGAAAGACTGATGAATAATGAGATAAAACAGTTTTGAATGAAAAGAGAATCGTGTTTTATTGAAGAAAAAGTTGGTTTATTTTGATCCTATTAAGCAGGTAAGAGATGCGTGCGAAGCAATATTTGGATTATTGAATCAAAACAGTGTGATTTGTAGAACTGATGTTTAGTGTAATCTATACAGTATACAAATGTAGTATTCACTCAAGTGGACAGAATAAGGGTATTTTTGTTCAGTTGGTCTAATCAATGCCAATCGTGTCACGCAAGAAAGTGAGAATCCATAACTAGATAAAACCACTTAATTGCTGTTCTGCAACCTTTTGGTGATCAGTCATTTTTAATAGAAGCATAAATTCAAAAATATTCAAACAAACAATGCATATATCGTCCAAATATTTCAAGAAAAGAAAGGAAATAACATTTAATTATTTGAATTTTTGTTCCCAATAAATCTGAACCATTCATTCTGAAAACATTGAAATATTTATTTATTCTCAATTTGAAAAATCTGTAAGAATTATAAACATTAAAAACAAATTGAAAATCAATTTAAATAAATATTGACTCTTTTGGAAATTGACCAGAAGAATGTGTTATCTGATTTCCATTATGTAAAGATCATTTCATGCGATTTATAGCTAAGTTGTCTCAATACATGGTATAACTTCTCTAGTTATACAAAAAGATTTTTCGATAACTTAAAAATTGATTTTGTTATTCATTGCGACTCTAAATCTTTATTGCAGGCATTTATCATAATTGTTAGTAAATAATTAGTTAATATTTGAAATTGTGTGCAATTTGAAGGGACACATCAATGTAAATACTGTGTAGTTTTTGTTATTTATGAAGTCTAGTATCAGACTTTGCAATAATGAAAACATATTTTACATCTCAAGTGAAAACGTAATTAATTATTTGGCAGAAAATTAATTAAATGACAAACTTGAAAAATCTATGAAGTTCGCAATGTTTGAAAGATGTATAGAGCAGAAATCGAATTTCATTCACGTAAATAAAATGTGAGCATAAATATAATGAACTCTGCATTTTGTTCGGCTTAGTCATGAACTCTCAGAGTAAACAGTAATATAAACCTGAGATAATTTGATTTATCATTATAAACATTGAGCTCATTTGAGAAGCGAATGTAAGGCTAATCACGTAGTTTAAAATGCAGTTAAGATAAGAGAAGAAAAATGAAATATTATTCGAGTCGTTAGTATATATCAATTTCATACAAATATATTCATCTTTATGGCAATATCTAAAATGAAATCAAAGAAAAATAGAGAGCTTTGAATGTTGTGATGAATGGAGATCTATAGCATGTATGGAAAGGCCATAAAGAGAACCAGAGGAGCTTCAAATGACACCTTTGGTTCAGTAGTGTTTGATAAGCTGTCAGGACAAATGGCTTTGCTCTGAATCCTTATTTATTCACAGGTGTACTCTACAAATGTTTTGATAGACATCCACTTTCATAGTTATATACATTTTATATTATATTTGGTGTTATTTTTCAATTGTTAACTCTACAAAAGGTGTACAAAAGGCCAATCGCGACAGATTACAGCCCAACTAAAGAGAAGAATACGTCAAAAGGCTCACATCGGCAGCCTTTTCGGGAATTTGGTGTTGAGGGGACAGAATAATGGAGATCTATTGTTATTGTAAGCGCAAGAGCCATCTCTCACTCACTATGAATTAAGAAAAGCTCGTTTTACAAGCCGTTGCACACTAATGGCTATTCAACCATTTCTTTTGTTTGTCTTTTGTCATGTAGTTTAGCTCATATCCACTCAATACAATACTTTCTATTATAGGGTCTCAACCAATTGGTAGATGTGTTCACTTCAGCAAAAGCTATGTTTTTCAATGTCAAACCGGATGTTAAAAACAATTTAACCTAAAATGGAAAGAATCAGTGGTCGCACATTTCCGAAACAAATTTTTTCTCCAAAACTATCGAATCTTCATCTTAACCAACTTAAGAGAGTAACCGTACCCGAGAGTGACTTTTGGGAATCATTGGAATTCAAGCCCTTAAGCATAAGCGAAGCACTACAACTCCATGTCGAGCAAAATGCTTCGATGGGGTGATAGAGACCGTGGGAACTGAAGTTGTGAGAGATGCCCACTTTTCAATAATACAAAAGTGTAGGCAACCAGAGGTGAGTTGAGCTTTGGTGAGCTCAGGTGAGGTGAACTCAGGTGAGGTGAGGGTGTTCTGTGTTCGAATTGGATGGCACAGTGGGTGGTTATTGGCTTATATGTCTCAAAATTAGGACAATAAAAGTTTTACGCTTTCTTACCTCAAGCAATAAGTTATCAGTTATACTGTGCAATACATTTATACTGTAGTCATACCACTAGCAAAGCATCGGTGATCACCTATTGATGTGAGTTGTTGTTCTATCAGCATCTCTCAAAACAAACCACCTAATTATAGTGCTATTACCTCTACAAATCTATAAGTAGTGATTCATATAGATTTTTATATTCAAAATAACTATACAAATCTCTACGTCCTATGCACTCTCTCTCTCTCTCGCTCTCTCGCTCTCCCCCTCCCTCTCTCTCATTCACATTATTTTATATTGAGGTATATTTTCAAGAAATTGTATTTTAAGAATTGGTGATTAACTTCTTAAAAGTTCTCAAATAAAAAATGATGGCATAATTTCTTTATCGTTATTATTATTATTTGTTCTTATCAGAAAAGATATGCATATCTCATGATTTAATAGTACAAAAGTATTGTATTTTGTGAGACAAAATAATCGGCATAACTCGACTTTGATTATCTGGTGTATGGGACGAGTTTTATGCCATAAAAAGCGGCGCCAGTTGGGTGGCTAAACTTCTAACACTGTTTAGCATTGCTATTCAAATAATATAAAATTCCGTTTTGATTTGAAAATTTTGCGCCTTATAAGACGTTCACATTCATTGAATAGTTCCACAAGTATTGGTGGTATACATTATGCTAGTAATAAGTTTGGAAAATGACAAACTATCTTTTGCACGCTATCCTCCTTTACTTAAAATTGGCAACATTGGCAACAAGCTGTCAAATGGTGATTACAAGCTTCAATGGTTTACAAGCCCTCACCGGTAACTCAGTCTTTTCATGCAAGGCTTGCCCACTTTAATTTCAATACCTAGTATTGTTCTGTTGTGCTCTACTCGAAAATATTTGCTACAGTAGTAACTGTAGTATAGAATCTATTATTATGGTCCAGCGATGGCCAACTCATTCAACAGTTAGGGCCAGAAAATGCTTATACTTCTACCGAAGGGTCGCAGTAACCAATGATAAAAAATTTCAAACTGAACACTATTGAGACTAAGCATTGATTAGTTTTTTATATTTGACAGCGCTTTCAAACAATAAGAAAATCATATTTAAACTTTTTGAAGTTATCAATCAAATACTTCAAGTATTATTCATACAGTTAAAGGTTTCAAAACTTTTAATGTACAAATTATAATATCACTTAAATATTGCATCAATTCAAATATATTAAATAATCTTATAAATTAAGACATTGATTGAATTTGAGTTCTCTAAGAGTTTATTAAACTTTTTTCTTCGGAAATATATAAATTGTTTGAAACCTCAGTGCCACTGAGGGCCAGAAATATGATTCAGTGGACCGTATGAGGCCTGCGGGCCGCCAGTTAGCGGTCGCTGTTCTATAGTGTATTGTAAGATCATTATGAATCCAATTAAACTATGAAAAGAGTTTAACTCTTAAGCCGACAGTACTTTTTGAACTGAGAGAAATTCAATACCAGTATTGACGAAATGGATAGTCGCTAACTTTGAAAAATAATTGAATCAACTCAATAGGTTTGAATTCAAACGAATGGTCAGTTCAAATTTGGTAATCTTCAAAGAATGTGATTGATTTGATTGGTTTGTAATGATCTCTAGAATGAGATTATTTGATAAATTTAGGATCAACTCAAATACATTCCTCATTGCAATTGTTATTGAGTTGACTAATTCTCAAGGAATCAAAATAGTCAATATTGATGTTAATTTATTTTAAGTAATTCAAATTCTAACTTCTAATCAGACTTTCATCTCTGAATTTGAAGAAAAAATCTGGTGAATAGTAAAAAAAATCTTGAATCAAAGGTTGTTCATAAGTCCCATTCTTCAAAAAATGCATGGAATCTTATTTTCAAAGCAATCAATTCAATTAGTTGTCAGTTAAGTCAATAGCTTAAGTCGCGGCTATAAAATGCAATTTTTTAAGTCTGTTCTTTTGAAGAAATTTGTAGATTTTTGAAGATTTTTGAAGAAATTTGTAGATTTCATCCACTCTTTTATCGTTTTTAGGTCTTTCATCATTTAAATTCTCTTACATTAACACTTCATTAACTCTTACACCACGAGTTATAATACTTTTCATACTTAAACTAAAATTGAAAACTTAGCATCAAATTAGTCGTTAGGCAATCAACTTATGAATAGCTCTTATCTTTTCTAATGATGTCAAAAGTTCTCATTGAAATCAAGTTATGGTCTATTCTATTCTCACATTCTCTTACTTTGAATTTTCTATATTAATGTGTATTATTAGGCATAAAGTATTAATTACTTGAAACATTTTTGACATATGAGACAATCTATGCCTTAATCTACAAACTTTTTGAAATTTAGAGGAAATTAACGTCAATTTATCACTGCTTTTCTTGGTTCCCGACATCTATTTATTTATAAATAAAATCTACAAATTTCTTGAAAAAATAGGATTCTATAAAATAAATAGATATCGGGAACTCAGAAAAGCAGTGATAAATTGATGGTTAATTTTTGAAAAATGTTGGAAAGTCTAAAGATTAAGGCATAGATTGTCTTATATATAAAACGATAAAAGAATAAGTGATGTGCTCTGAATGTTGGTTTGAGCAATAGTTTTATAGCTTGACAAGTACATAGTTAACCATTTGTGATTCTTAATGGTATAATGATGATGGGTTAACAAGCTGTTTAGCCAACGGCAAGGATACCGCTACACAACTAGTATATACCAAATATCATTCAGCACTCTCTTTAGTGTCTCAGTACACCCTTAGCGTAAGCAATGCATTAGAGACAACACATTTGTTAAGGAGACTATTCAGAGACATATAGTATATCCAATTTCAAAAGCACTAATTCAGGTCTTACAAGTCAAAAGTCTGTTCAAAGTGTTAGTAATTGTTTGTAATTAACAATTTGTATACATTGGACACTACAATGGATAGGTATGAGTCAAATTCATGACTATGACTATGACCACGAGTTATCACATAAAAGTTGAAGAAATTTAGGTACAAAACAATTAGCGGTATCAACCAATCATGTCCTGTAATTATTGTTGAATTTAATTTATTATTGTGGCACCTATTCATGGCATCATTATAGCTGTTTCATTGGTGTTACCATTGATGCCACTCAAAAATGAGTTTTATAAAAGTTAGAGAAAGTTACAAAGTGTAGAAGTGTAGTAATATTATGCATATAATAATAATAATAAGGGCAACGAAACATTACAAAGAAGATAAGGCGAAAATTATATTTATCTCATCCTATCCTTGAAAACTCGTCTAACAAGGCTTAGTGAAGCATCACTTCTGTTTTTTGGAGGGGATGTACAGTCATGAAGCAGAGAAGCAGAATATCGTTTTTTGTGGTCTTTCTCCCATCTCTCTCACTAAAAAGATTATCCATTGAATGTCTTGAGGCACTACAACACTGTAATTTACACCCTCCCGCTAGCTAAGGGTCACCACAAACCAAAATTCAAAAGTTACTTTTTTGGTGCAGAGGCAGCACCTCAGGCGCAAAGCTGTCGCGTATTAATGGGCGTAAATTATATACCTTCTCCCACTGCTAAATAACATTCTTAATACTAGTTCGATCACAAACAAGTCTAACCTAAACGTTATATTAGATGCGGACCACCGTCAAGATCATACTTTGGTGGGCTTTGTGGTGCGCGCCGACCATTCGCTCACAAGTAACCACTTGAACCATTTCTAGCAATGGGTGCTCTCTCTCCTCTTTTCTCTCTCTCTCTCTCTCTCTCTCTCTCTCTCTCTCTCTCTCTCTCTCTCTCTTCTCTCCTCTTTTCTCTCTTTGTATCTCTCTCTGAATTATCCGACAACAAGTCTGACTTATGGTTTCCTTTTTCACGGTATAAATTACATTTCAACAGCCCATCCAACAGCCCATTTCTAATCCAAATAATAATCATATTCAAAAGTAGTATTGACCAAACTATACAATTCATAATAAATAATTATTAGTTGGTTATGAATCTTAATCAGCTCTAGCTTTAAATTTATGTAAAACTCATGAGAATTAGTTTCACTTCTGTGAGATTTGAGTGGTTTTGAATGAAAATCCTTCTGAGTTAACAAATAAATAGTGTTAATGATAAGAGAATTGGGCGAAAAGAAATGCCTATTTATTCGTGAAAGAAAGAAAATGGTTTGCTCTTTACAACCTTTTATGGCACTTATGCAGCATAACATACTCGAAGTTGTGTATAGTATTGCTGCTAATAATCCTTATTACAAATAAGTTTTCTTTCTTGTTATTGCAAATATGTGTTTGGTGTTGAGGTCCACTCATCCAAAATTCTTTTACCTTGAAGTCTGTTTTAGTGGAGGCTATAATTTATGAATAGACTCAAAATAAAATTTGTCAGAAGCCAAAAATTGCTTTTAGAAGCTTTCAAATGTCACATTCTTAGTACTCATATCTCAAAAGACTTATTCAAATCTAAGTTTCATTCAAACAATTATTTATTTGGGAATTGTTGTCAGCGGCCAAACAGGAATTGTAATTCAATACTTAAAAATTGTAATAACAATTCATTATCGAAATTGGTATTTAAACAAAAATATGCTTACAATACAACTTGCGTTTGTTATTTGAAAAACATGTTACCATAACTGATATTGAGATAAGATGTGCTCTCGCATTACTGAGTCTTTTACTTTATCAATACAAAGGTTATGATATTTCCTCTTATTTTTAGATTATAACTCGACAGCACTATTGAAATATTTGAAGATTAAAACATTAACGTGTCATATAAGTGAAAATATTAGGCGATAAATGAGTTTTACAATATTCAAAGGTTTGTTTTCTCTAAAAGATCAGACATAACATAAGAACCAAAATATGCATGCATTACATCGTTGAATAGCGTCTTATAAGAGTAAGATTTTATAGTTACGCCACTTATAATGTTACGACAACACCATCACAAGGAAAATGATAAGTGGGGATAAACGGGCATATCTTATCAAATAAAATCATATCATAGACTAAGTGGGGCTTAAATACCAATACAAGCATAACTTTATCTCTGGGTCAACAAAGTTCTATCGCTTTTACTATAAGAAAATTGTTTGTAACCAATGTCACATCGCTTTCATTTGAAGGATTCATTTTTGCAAATCATAATCACATTCAATTCAATCAAAGACCTCAAGACAAATCTAAATCATTTCAGACAAAGCAAACACAATGACCGAATGAACCAACTTTTCCATTTAAAAGGACAATAACAACCTCCAGATTATGGAAATGATAAAATCTTTGTCTATTATTGTTTTGTATCCCTTTTTTGTAGTGGTGTTGGTTTTAATTCACAAACAGGTGTGACAATAGTCATATCATGATCAATGCAGGCATATATACAAATAATTTAATTAAAATGTCTCCAATTTTATGATGTTTTTGACGAATGAGTGCAATTTCATTACTTGTTTGGCAAAACTCTCTTGGGTTTTAGTGTCTCAATAGTAAGCCATAGGACGGCGACAGACAACAATTGGTAATATAAATATAGCGGTTACCATAAAATAGTATTTAGCTCTTTCTAATGAAAACCACATTTAAGCCCACATTGTTTGCAGAATTCGCGAATCAATTCATTTTACACAGAAAATTGTGGAAATTTTCAACATTCAAAGGAAACAATATTTGTGAAACAGTTGAAAAGTTGAAATTTCAACTTAAACTCAAGTTTCAAATGCAAAAATAACAAAACATGAAACTTTGTGTGATTGAAATGAGATTTTTAGAAATATAATGAATGGGAACATTCGTTAAAGATGTTAATAAAGATTGAGATATAGACTAATAATTGCGGACTTTTGATGTGAAACTATTGAATAAAAGTAAAAGCATGTTGTTTTTCGAGATACCTGAGTCATGAGTCGATCAGCTCCAGTCCCCTCTTCATCTTTGAATATGATATCGCTATTATAATTTGGCACTAACTCTTTAAACCTTTGATGATCTCTTGACACTTTGCCTTCATTGAGACCACTGGCACCTAAAGTATTTTCTGACACATTCGGAACGTGTTGTTTAAATACAAGAGGTGTCAATTTTCTTGGACTTCTTCTTCGTCCACCACCTCTTCCTGGACCACAAGCATGAGTCACATCAAGTAATAACATGATGGCTATTATGATAGCAAATATTTGAGAAGATTGCGAGTCATGAATTCTTGCTTTCACACTTATAGTAGGCCTGAAGAGCGGCCTTCGATCCAAACACACACAAATACAATGAGATAATGAATTATTTGAAATATTTAAATAATTGATGAAACTTTTTGGCCGATTGAATGGCCGACTTGGCCTCTGAGTCGGCATATCATATGAGATATGTTGATATGTTTGAACAATGGCTGTAAAAATTGAATTAACATAAAAACTTATATTAATTTCAATATAATATATAATATTAGATTATAGGCCAAAACTAATATCACAACAACCTATACATTAGTTGTCTCTCAAGTTGTTGGAGAGAAGACATACACTTTTGAAAGAAACGGAGAGATGATGAGAGAGAGCGAGAGATGAGAGAGAGAGGGAGAGAGGGAGAGAGAGAGAGAGAGAGAGAGAGAGAGAGAGAGAGAGAGAGGGAGGGAGAGAGAGAGATGGCTTGTCTGCAAGCCATAGGTTAGAGCCCACCCAAACCAGGTGTAAAGAGCGATGGCAACCACTTGCAAGTGTGCAATGGGAGGGGGATTGAGAGAGTACTCTAAGACGCGGGTTACCAAATGGTGGTTCACGAAGAATTTTTTGTGGGTCGCAAAAAGGGTCATAAAGTTAAGATATGAGTGGGTCGCGGATCATGAAATCTCACTTTCTTTCCTAATTGTATTACAATGTTATCAGTTAATTATTACTTAATAAAATTTGTATAAGTCATATTTGTACTGTTTTTTATTAAACAGAATTTATACTAGATTTGGATTATTTTTTAATATATCTGTTTAGTACCAAAGAATTTTAAAGTTGAGCTCTCGCGCAACTACACTTTATATAAGATGTTGAGAGAATAAGAATTCAACCAACAAAACATCTCTAATCATCATATAATAATTTTAAAGCAAAAAGTTATCAACTTCACTGTCATTTATCAAGTGATAGAATAGGTTAAAATCCTTGTATGAAAACAAAGTCTGTTTTTAATTATTCGAAACAAAGTTTAACTTTCAAATTCATTTAAAAACTTCAGTAATTCAATAGAAAAAGGAAAATTTTATACTAATATACGAATTATGAATTGATATAAATTTTTAATTAAAAATAATGGAATTATTTAGGATAAGACAGAACTAAATAACACGAGAGATACGTCTCAAAAGGTTTAGATTTCTGTGAATAAATGAAATAAATGATATAATTGTGGCATTTGAGCAAATATGAGGTGCAAATTATGAATAATATAAACAAGAGAACAGAAAATTGAAGAGAAAACTAGAACGGAATTGGAGTTTTGACTGATGAATGGGTGGCTCAATGTTTGGCTGAATTTTTGTGGGGCCAGAAAAAAAGTTTGAGAACCGCTGCTTTAAGATATATAAATATAATATATCGTAATTGGTTTTGGGGCCTATTATGCCTGAGGCATTGGCATTTGCGTTGGGTGAACATTACGGTCTCCCGCTGGCGAGGTATGAGCTATTTCTCTACACATTCCGCTACAATACCGAGAGCCAAACGAAGGGCCGCTCATGTCGTTTTGTCGATTTATTCGACTACTCCGAGCTTCAAAAGGATTCGTTAGTTTCCTTTTCCAAATTTCATTCTTTAAAATGAACTCCAAGATCACCACCGCTAACAATACCTCAGAATGTATTATTTTTGAATAGAAAAAGCCGCTGGAAATCATTGGTTTCCTCTAAACATCTCTTACATTGACAACAAAAACAGTTGTTTTGAATTGACATTTGACAAAAGTGACACCCATTCCTATTTGCATTCATACATCATGTACTGAACTGGTAAACACTTTTAGATAAAAGGTTTCAAACAAAATATCTATAAAATTTCTCGAATATATTTCAGGCATTCAAATGGTTGGGCACGAGACTCCGTCTTCAATGTAGGTCTTCTGCGTAATGCTAGTGAGTTGACCCCCGTTTAACCTATAACTTGTGGAGTCTTCATGTGGGGCTTACCTCACAAGAACATTTTTTTCAAATATTATTTTCAGTAATCATTTCAAAAACACGAAACATTTTCATTTAATTGTCTTAACTCTAAATAGTTATCACAACAAACTTTATAACTTTATGTTTGATTTTATTTTATTCAACATTCAAATGAATGGAAATTGAAATTGATGTATAAATAAATACAAGTATTAAAAAAGTATTGAAATACCTTTTCGTAAAAGTTGGTTTTGTGATGTGTAAAAAATGATTGATATGTTGAATCTCAAACTGAGACTAACTTATTGTTGTTTGAGTGTACACTAGCGTATCATATAATTTCAAATTATGCTTTTCAGTTAACTCGCAATAAGTGATAGCACTGATAAGTTTCTTTGTTTTCAAATCACAATATAGTACTTATGTTGTTATAAATTCAAGTTATAAAAGTTGTGAAAGTAATGCAATCCATGAATTTACACAAGTTATTAAAGTGGCAGTATATCTAAAACTTTAGTGACTGTCAACTTTCTTGTAAAAACTCAATTTCAAGTTTGATATGAATAACAAATTATAAATTATTTGGAAAAACTCGGTTGAAATAAATTAGGTTTTCCAGTGCAGTCACATCTTCTTAAAATCTTTATTGGTAATAATGTATGGAATTTTATCCTATATTTGATAAGATCATCTTAAATTAGTTCTAGAGAACCCTTTTTAAAAACTATTTAATGATTTTTCCATTCGATTTGAAACTTTTTGTCGAATTTGAATTTAAAAACTAATATTATAAACACATTTAAGATGCAAATTATTGTTGTAAATAACTTATAATTATGATGAAAGCAATATATTCTAAAAAATTCAAACGTATATTATTGTGATGACTGTTAGAATACATAAAACATGATAAAGTTCTGAATAATTACATCATTTAATTAAAGGATATGAATATATGGCACAAAACTCAAGGAAAATATTCACTAGAAATACTGCACTAAAAATAGATGGATTGCTCTGATATGTGTACTGAAAATTACAAGAATATTAAAATTTGGAATCAAACCAACAAACAAGTGAATTATTCACATGAGTTGTGGTATGTTTTGAACATGTTTCACAATTTTATTGTTGAGATTATATAAAGTGTTTGTTCAGTTTAATTGGTATTGCGATAAAATTCTCGCTATTTTATTAAATAACAATTTTCTGTTTTATCTCAAGCAATATTTGCATTCATTACAATATTCCAAAAATTTGTGTACCTGTAATCACAATTAACTGTTTTAAGTGGAATATAACCTTCAAGAGCATTATCTCATTACTTCTTTATATGATTCATCAATTTGGAGACAAATAAAATCAAGTTAATTATCTCCTCATAATTCTCATGCAATAGTTTAATATTATTCAATTCATTTATCAGGTCTTAAATAACTAAATTTTAAATTCTATTTTTCATTTTTTTAAAATTGTGTTCAGGAATTTGATTAAACTAATCAATAAAATAGTTTTTATGCAATTGAATGTGTTGACTGCTTATCACTGAATCGTTTACATACAAATGGTTCAAATGAAGACAGATCCCAAGGATCAAGAATCAAATGTCAATTTCAATAAAGATATCCGGAGAAATGGAGCTAAAAAGGGAACTCTTTGTAAAGAAAAATAGACTACTATTGCACACCAAATCACAAACAAGATTGACATCAAAGCATTTTTTACTCAATTGCACTCAAATTTGCTTTCTATTCAAGTTATAATAGAAAACTCAATAACTCAATGTTTGAAACTTCTTCTGTAGATTCAAAAAAAAGGTCTGCAAATTTGAATTTTAACTATTATTCTGATAGGTTTGAGTTAATAAACAGATCAAATTTAGAAAAATTTAAATCAAATGTTTTTCTGATTTTCTATTAAAATAGTAAAGAAATATTTATGTTATAACGTGAACAGAGTCTAAACATTGCTCGAAAATCGGCCCGAAAATCATATTAATGTTCGCAAATTTTCTAAATTTTTCGTTACATCACGAATTTTTTCCGAAATTTCTAGAAAATATTAGTTCTTCATTGAAGTTTTTGCACAAGAACTCAATTGATTTATTAAACACGAAGTTATAGTGTCAAAACCAACAAGAAAAGAAGACAATAGTTTACAATTATTTTTTGTTAATTATTAAGAAATTTAATTTAGGAATTATTAAGAAATATTTCTTGATCTGATATAACATCTTAATTAAGAATTTGATTACATTTAACTGATTGAAAATCGTGAGAATTTGATTGATTTACAAGACTTGAAATTTTGAATAATGACTTTTATTAACGATACAGATCTGAAATTGACTTTTACTGAGATTTGGACTTTTCGGTCTGACCATTGCTTGGGATTTGAATTGTGATTTTGGATATTCCTCTTGAAATCTGTTAATTTGATTGATAAAAGTTTGATTAGATGTTTGGGGTTGATATCCATTGTCCTAAAACTGTTGATAGTCTTCATATATATGATGTAAATGATTGGATGGCTGTTTAGCGACTCTCGTATACGTGACTCTTCTCTTATTTGCAGATTTGCTGAGAACTGACGCTTTCTTTTTGCGAAATGAGATCGCGTTAAGTCTAAACACTTCATATTGATATATGATTTCTCTTTGAAGTAAAGTATTGAGATTCTCATTATATTTATTATTTGCAGTCATTATTCTATAAACTGTTTCTGCGTTTTCGAGACGAATCGCTCTCCAAATTGGCTCTAAATGTTTGGGTCCAATAAAAGTTTTGTCGTCTAATAAACACGAACTAATTAATGGATGAATTGCATATCGAAAGGTCATTATTCAAAAATTTTCCATCAATTCTGTAATCAAGACCCGAAAATATTTCAAGTTTATATTCATTTTTTCTTAAGAGTTCGTTAATAATTACATGACTTCTAGAATAGATTACATTCGTATGAATACTTCTAAATAAACTTTAATCAATACAAACTTTAAAAACTATAAATTTTGAGTGCATTTCTACGACCTCTAAAAGTATTCGTACGAATGTAGAAGAGAAAGAGATTATTCATACTTTTAACCTTTCAATTGTTCAATTCATTTAAGCAAAGGCTTATTGATTGAGTTATATTTAACACTGAGAATAGGTCTTAAAAATCAAATTCATTGAAAGCTAAACGTTTTCGATCTAATCTAATATCATCGTCAGGGCTATAAAGATGTTAATCTTGAGTTATATTCAAAATAAGCAAACATTTGAATTGAACAAAATATTTATTGAATTTAGAAATTTGAATAAATTATAACAACTTTGACTTTTGATATATGAGGAAATATAATGTTAAATAATGAGATGAAACATTTTTCTTGTCATACGAAACCCTTAATTATCTTTAAATGCATGCTCAAAATGATTTTCAATAATTTGAATCAAATTCAGAGCACTTCAAAACATAACATTCAGGTGATGACAATATGAAATGATTTTCAATGAAATATTATTCTATAACTTATAAATAGGAATTTTAAACGAAACTTTGCCTCAAACAAAGTTTTTATGTCAATATTATAAAGTCTTTCAGCTTTGAAACCGAGTTGTGAGTGCATAAAACCCCAAACTATAAATGTTTATTTGATTTGTATTTTCATACTTAGAAAGCTATCTAAACATTTTTCAAGACTTAATTCAACAACAAGTTTTCACGGAATGACATTTGAAAGAAAAAGACAAACTTTGAGGAATTTGATCGATTGGAGCGCTTATATTAATCTAACATTCGGTCTTTGAATGGACGCTCTTTTAGATAACTCGTCTATTTATCTGCTATCAGTTCTCAATTTATATTCCAATCAGAAAAGTCATTATATGACACTAATTTGAAATATTTTTCCCATAAATTCTCGCTTACATTCTCTCTACATTTAATTATAAGTCAACTTAAGCTCACAATTGTGTAATGATTCCGATTCAGAGTTATTTCTTAGTAATTCATGGCCAACAGGTCAGTATCAAAATCTTCATAAAAGATAACAATTTGTCCTAATATTTAACTTGTGGTAAAACTATTCATTCAATTGATTAAAGACAGTCTTCATATAAATAAGTCATGAATTCTCACTTTACTTGTATTTAAACAAAGCTCATCAGGAATGTGTCCCTTCGTATTGTGTCTAGTAATGCAACACAATTGAAAGAATTGAATCAATTAAAAATCTTTTTTGAGATTCCATATAATCTTTCAAAAATTAATCTCTAATGAAATGTAACTGAAACTGAAAGTTGACATTCTTTAGAAGGAATGTGTTTATATGTATGCATGTGTGAGAAGGCATGAAAACCTAAGTTTATGCCCACCCAAGCCTAGTGCGCTACCACACGCACCAATGCCCCCAACCCAACCCAACCTCCCTCAATCAATTTAATTTCATCGCAATTTCTTCATATCGGAAACATATTCATCGAAATATCTGTTAGAATTTGATTCATTTTACAAAGTTTACAAGTTTTCATATTATTATTCTCTCGTTATAATAATATCATTACATTGAGCTTTGAATGCATTCTCCCATCCATTTGAATGCATTTGACAATAGATAGAGTATCAAAGCTTCAAACTTTTTTGTATTATCAACAATTATTTGCACAAACAGTCAGTTTTCAACAATACGAATTAAAAACATCCATTATGTTCTTGTAAAACATGCATACATTATATACTGAGCTTCGATTCCGTTATCCTTAGGTATGATCTAAGCCTCAGATTCTTAAAAAAAAATGCTTTTTTAAACTACTTTTCTTTTGTGGGTTAGATATTCTACGATTGCTTTGTCTGAAAGAATTTTTTGCTGAAAACTTAGATCTTGAGGAGAGAATGATATCGTGATCACTCATTTATAAGATCTTATTTTGTTTTTGGTTTCTTTCTTTCTCAAAGTATTTCTATTATAGCCATAATTCCGTCACAAATTGCAATTTGAACGTTAATACTTGAATGTTATTCTGCAATGCGTTGCGATCTAACGATTATAAATGTTGATAAGTGTTTCTTATAATTTGTGAAGAAGAGAATTTCTATGCAAATAAGTTGGAGTAAACACAAGATTCGGCATTATTTGGTAAAACGGTCAATGGTTGGAGCGGAACGTTTGTCGATGAGAGGGGAAATTGTTTGGTAAATAAGTGTAGACAAATGTGTGGACTCAATGTTTACACAACAATACTATTGTTAAACTGAATTAAAGAATTGCTGGTGGTCTCAAACTTTGATAAGTTTACTCAAACTCATGTGAGGAATGCCCATAACCACAAAAAGAGACTTGTAATGTTAGTCATGTAATTGTAGTCAATAAGATTCAAGTTAAGTGCTGTTAATGCATCCTTATATCAAATATCAATTTTAAAGCCTTTAAAATAGTTCGAGATTCACATTTCCTATAACTTTGTATACACACCAATTAACTCTATTTGAATCTATAACTTATTTATTAAAGACTTGCATAGCAACTCACTATACAATTACATTACAATCGCTGAGCCAACTATTCCAAACCAATCAATTTCTTTAAATAAGGCTTTACTTCACTTTCCAATTGCAGTCTGCAGTTCATTAAGCCATTAATTATTCCGAATTTTCATTCAAATAAAACTCAAATGTATTATTCAATTGTATTTTCTAGTTTAGGACTTCAAAACTTCATTCAAACAACAAATAATTTCTCATTCTTTCTAATAATAAATATTCAGAGATAAGAGAAGATATATTTTATGACTTAACTCCAAACTTATATTTAATTTTTGGTGATAAAGCCTTTGAAGTTTTCTTATTTGTAAGCGAAGGCATATTTTGCACAAAGAAATTGATTTATGCTCTTCTCTTCATACCAATAGTTTATTACAAGTGAATATTGAAAGAATTGCAAGAAAATCAAAGTTAACTAAAGACGAGTATAAATACTAATAACTTATAAACCAATACAACTAGTATAAGGATTTAGAGAAAGTTGATTTTCAGCAATAACTTTATTGTACAGTAAATCAAAAATGAGAATTTGCAATAAATTAATTCAATAATAATAATGTCAATTCAGACAATAAAGTAAATTATTATTTTCAGTTTTTTCGTATTCTTTGCTTACAAATTGATAATTTATATTATCTATAGAAACATACAGTGTTTTTCAATAGATTAAACGGTTTCATCTAAACTATAACTGTGTTTTGCAAATTCATTTACTTCGAGACTCAAATCCCATGATTTGTTAACTTAATTTGAATTATTTTCATAAATAAGTATAAAAATGTACTCAATTGAAGGAATACGAGAATAAAATGAGTCATTAAAGCAACTCAAACGTGTATTATTGGATTAATAAAGATATTATGAATATAAAATGTGATCAATAATGATTCAAATCTATATTACAATTGAATGAAAATAAAAATTTATTACAATTGAGAATATATTCGAACGAAATGACATTTTACAGTGTAATTAATGTAAAAATACTGTCTCAGTACTTATCAATTATTTATTAATTCCCGATTCCGTTCACTTCTCAACTTAAGTCAGAAATATTTGAAATAAACTTCTGTCTAAAAGATCTCATGAATCAAATAATAATTAATATATAATTAAATTCATTGAATTTGATCAATGATTGAAAAGCTAAAACTTATATTAAACTTGAATTTGATTTATAATTTGGGTCTTTTGTTTGTACGCGTTGTTGACTCTCTTTTTTCATCTGTATTAAGCTGTGAATCAATTTCTCGTCTTTTAGAAATTTCTTCCTAACAATAAATGATTGTTATTATCAAAACAATTGAGACAAAAATAAATGTATACCTCATTAGTGTTTTTGTCAAATTGAATATTTTGTGAATTAATAAATGAGGATTCGTTTGAAGTCTCGGTTATCGCAAAAGTGTCTGAATTTTGCAAATGCAAGAGAACTGAGTTCACTATTTTATCATTAAGTAAATGATTAATAAGTGAAGAGTTTTCATCAGTGGCAGAACTATTGTTTTGAATGGAAACCATTTTTTTAGCAAAAGTCTCTTCAAACAAATCATTATCATCTGAATGTGTGTCAGTATTACTATGATTGCCATCCATTTGTTCCAACTGTTTGTCTTTGTTCTTAATTTCTTTGCGCAAAATATCGATACCAGTTCTCAAAGAAGAGACTAATCTTAAGAAAGGGATTGTGACATGTGTTGAAAGTGTTTCTGGATTTGTGCTAATCATATAAAAACTCCACTCAAACTTCAAAATACTTAATTGATTCTGAACTTTAAGAGTGAGCCGAGACGTATGACAATCCACTTGTAAAGTCTCGAAACGCCATGATTTGGCTTTTGTTACATCTTTTAATATTGTCTTCAAATGAGATAAAAGTCTCTCTCTTTTGATCTCTCCCTTATTGAACCGTTTGTAGTGATCATCAATTCCTTTGCCTTCAAGACATTCAAAGTAAATGAGTGTGAGATCTGTGACCATAACTGCATAGAAATCGTCTTCAATTATATATTTCAATAGTAAAGTACTGTTTCGGCCATGAATTTGACAGTCGATTGAATACAACCACGGAATGGATTCCAATTTAGACAATAAAATATCGCTCATATTCGCCATTATTAACAATTTAATTATTTATTATTTAAAACACGAATCAATCACAAAATTGTTTTGATATCTATTTTTTCAATTTTATTGATTTTGATAATTATTTTTAATATAAATAGTGTTCCGATAATTACATGTAAAACAGAGAATAATAAAAATATAAATTAGAATTTCAAAGAACTAATATTTGGCAAATCCGGTAATTTAATGTCTTTTATCTGTTGCGGTAAATTCATGTTTTTCATGGCAGACACGGCTCGAGCGGGCGCTGCACTTATACCGGCCTATAATACAAGAGAAAGGGTGTTATCATTACATACAATGAGTCCTTATATGCAAACCGCGCCATCTCTTCATTTCATAAACATTTAAACTTTTCAATTAATATTAATTTGCTATCAAAAGAGAGGACACGATTAACATTCATAAACTTATATACCGTTAACATAATTAGTAAACTTTTACTTTTCAATCAATTAAATAATAGTTTTCACAGTTTAAAAGTTAGAGTCAATGAGAATTGAATTAAATCCTAACTTGAGATTAAGCCTATGAATGGACTATTTCTCAAATACAACTTAAATAAATCTTATTTTATTGAAGAAAAGATGGAAAAATATTAAGTCAAAGAGTATTTAGTGTGGAATTTGAAAACTCAAAGAAGTTTTCATATTGTTAGAGACGACTGTCAACAATACTTTATAAGATGAAGAACACGGTAACACTTTCATCATAAGCTTATCTTAACTCAACTCAACTTAACTTAGACTCTATACCATAGAAACACTCAATAATTGTGCTTCAATTCAAATATTGCTAAATTAATCATCAAATTATAGATAATTTTAGATTAAAAGTTTTTCATATCTATCAAAGTTGAAAACTTATTATAACTTAAAACTTAAAGAAACTGTAGAAGTATTTGATCCTTAAAATAGATGAAGAATAGAGAGAATTATTGAGTTTACTACTAGTTTATGTTAAGTTTATGCAAAACGATATCGTGAATAGTTGAGGACTCACTTCTTGTTTTTCTAGTTTGTTTTGCTCATCGATACGAGTTGTGATTTCACTCATATTTGTTTCCAAAACCATACCTCCCATTACAAGTTCATTAAGAATGTGGTGAACCTTTACATAAAATCAGTTCAACTTAAGAGACATTATTTCAAAAACTTTTCTAAACTTGTATTAAGTAATGAATGGTCTCGAACCCGATCGACATGGAATATAAGGTCGAGTTCGCAAACGTTTTCAAAGCATTTGTCTAATGTTTCCACAAAAACCTAAATATTAATCAATTAACTCATTATTAATACTGTAATTAAAGAATTATTAGATGAAAGTGAAGCTCGACCTGAATCAGATCCAGAATTCCTAATTCACTTTCGGAAGAATCGACACAAAACACGAAATAAAGTGTGGCGTAATGTCGATAAATAAGTTTATAATCAGATCCACCGATTAGACTGTCATAACATTCAATAAGTTATAAATCAATTCAATACTAATTTATATTTAATATTTGATGTATTGATGCAAACCTTCCGCCCTCGAGAAAATTGCAGACATTATCATCTCTTTTAGATACCAATTGGAATGTTTCGCGAATGATCTGTTGCTGCATATCTTCAGGCTATCAGTGAATAGAAAATATGATAAATTCATCTGAAGTTAATAGAGTTGTATTGAGTTGTTTTGAGTACATACATAGTATTGATAAAATTTTGAGAGTCGAGGCTTTCCGTGATTATTGAACACTAGGATTGCTTTAATCATTGTTTATGATTTGGTTTTTGATTATTTAAGAATAAATGCTTTTTAAAAGTGGTTTAATTAAAAATAGAAAACTCTTATTTATTAAAATCCATTTTAACTCACGTGTCCAA
>JAQFZT010000417.1:0-26071 GCA_034696325.1 Camisiidae sp. | reverse complement strand
ATTACTCTAAAAATGTATGTCTTCTCTATTTTTGTCGTTATCTTTGAGGAAATTCTTGACATTAAGGAAAAATAACTCATCATTTGATTAATTTTTCTTCAACTCTACAAATGTTTCGTTAATTATAACTTAATTTATTTAAATTTAAAAACCATTTATGTGAGGAAATGAATGTATTTATTCTTTTTGGAAACTGTATCAAATAAATCATTCTTAAAAAAGAATATTTTAAGGCATTAAAAAGCTTTCACGTGTTTTTCCTCTAATTTATGTCGTGAATGATTTTTAGACGAGAAAAAGTAATAGAAAATGATAAATATAGTATATAATAATAATAATAATGTACTTCTCCAGGTGTCTAATTTGTGTTCTTCCAGTTCTTCCATCTTCACGAGTGGAGACTTATAATAAGTTCGTAAAATATTAATAAAATCAGTTATTGTGAGCATTCCTACGAATTCTTGTTTATTACTTTCCCAAAGAGGGGCTGCTCTCACACCTGAATAGATTTAATTACATTAAATTCAAACACAATTCAAATAAAATTTTAAATAATATATTCATTCCATCATAAGGATAAAGCAATCAATTTATTCTGTGTATTGCTATCATGTTTTGGAGATAATTCAAGTCGAACTCAATGTTATCTTCAATCGAGTGTTGAGAAAAAAATTTCATTTACATTAAAAAAGAAAAAATAAGTATAAATAATGTGCTCTAACTTTAGCCAAATTATAAGAACGCATAAAATACAGAAAAATTCATACAAAAAATTGAAATCTAAAGTTTTAAATATAGAATAAAATATAATATTTAAGTTATTTTATAGTTGACTTTTGCATACATAAGATCAAGGTTTTCAGGTCTCATATTATTTAACGATTGAGTAATAGTTTTGATTAATGGGTCTGTGAGACAAAAAAATCCAATTTAAATATTGAGTCAAATATTTGCAATCAAATAGCAATTAATGTACAGAAATAAGTAATAATAATCTCATTTCAAAACAAAATCAAATTTTTTTTGGGAAAAATTCATATGAAAACAGATTTGAAGAACTTTGACTTGAATTGATATAAAAATGATTGAATTGACACGAAATGGATTAGAAATAATTGATAAAACATTGAATTATTGAGAAATACATAAGAATATGATTTATATGTGATTTAAAGATTTGAATGAAGACTATATTGAAATGACAGATGTTATGAGGCATAAATATAAACAAATAAATGGAAGATGACTTACCATTACTTAAAAGTGCGAAAAAGGCTTTTTTAACAACAAGTTGAGTGTCAAATACGACTAATTTGGCACTGATTGGAATCAAATCATAACAGCGATAGAATTTGAAAAATTTCACATAAATTAGATTTTCGTTATCTAAGAACAAAAAATAGATTAAAAATCAATCAAATGATGAATGACTTATACCGAGATCCTCGAAGTCTATTCTATCACAGAGAGGCTCTCCTGAACCAAATAACTAAACGAGAGAGTTATAACACAAATTAGGTTAACATTAATGATTGCAACAAAAGTCAAGTTCAATACGCAAAATATCAATACTATAACTATATATTTGATTATTTCATACCAGAGAGGACTGAGTCTTAAGGAATTTTCGCCTTAATTTTCTGACTGCGACTTGCATTATATGTTTAACAATTACACTATTATTGTAATGATTTCAATATAAACAAAGCGTGAGAGAGAGAAAGACAATCAATCATACAGTATATGAAAAATTGATATTTTTATATAATAAACAAATAAAAGTAAACGCTTTCTAGTGATCTCTCTTTCTCTCTCTCACTCACTCACTCTCTATCATGAGTTGGTCTCTCTCTCTCTCAATCCCTTTTCTGTTTCAAACTCTATACTCTTTTTGTACACAGTTTTATTGAGTGTTTGTTTGACGGATGAAACACTTTCGATCCCTTTTGTGAGTGAGAGAAAAAATAAGGGATTTTTCACATCAAATATATCTAAGACTTAACACACTCTATGAGAGAATAATCAATGAATGAAAGTGTCATATGAGAAACAGCTTAACTACAACTTCATGACTTCACTGCAGAGCTCTATTCGGATAAATTATTATTATTTTGTGAGTTATGCGAAAAAAAGGTTCAGTTTTTGTTGCTTTAAATCGTTTGTATGGCATAAGTAATGACGTCATATATTTACTGAAAATCCTTCGATATGTTTGCGAGAAAAAGTTAAAAAGCAATAATAACGCTATACTTTCTGTACTCTATTTCAAACTCAATGTCATTGTAGGTCAATATAAGCTATGCCTAAATATTGTTCCTTTAAATTCATGAAAGAAAAACAGGTCAGGGATTCAAAAGATGCAATTTTAGTGCCACGTAATTATGTGTCAGCTCTTTCTCTGCTTTTACTCTTCAGTACTCTTCAGGAAAAGTGATGTTTTCTTAGAGAAAACCCTTAAACAAAATACGTTCAAATTGAAGAACTCGTGATACTAAATATTTAAAATTTATTACATTAAAAATTATTAGAAATTAAAATTTGGAATATTAAAAAAGTTATTTAAATCTATAATTATTTTTAAAAAATCTCTAAAAATACTCAATTTGAATGCAATCTTAAGGATAAACTGATAAATATTTGCTTTGAATTTGTGAACAGAGATGTCTCTAAAGTTTGCATTCATTCACTTGTTTAGCGTTCAGTCAGAAAATGGCTTTGAATTAAGAGTTTTAATTTGAAAAATTCAATGTTAAATAGAAATAAATATTCATTAAACTAAACCAAGTCTGAGAAACTAAACAAAAAACAATTGCCATTTAACAAGAGATTAATTAAAAAGAGTTTATTTAATTTAATTAAACTTAAGCTCTAATTATTAGTTAGAAAAGAAAGAGAAAAAACTTTTATTGCTTACAATAAAACAATTAGTTTTATGAAACAATTTTTCACATGTCATTTTCACAGATTTTCTTATATTAAACTTGAATTAAATTGAAGTCCACTTTTCGGTAAACTTTTTTGGCACAAAAATGACTTATTTATTGAAAGATTTATTGACTCTAAAAAGTTATATAACTTGGAGAGAAAGAGAGAACCCCTTCTTGTGATACAATTGAAAATGTTATATATATATGGAAACTATTAATACAGTTACTATTTATATGACTTGATATTAGATAATAAATTGTGAGCCAATGAGAGAAGAGATAGATTACAATGTTTACTACTATTGTTTGCTTTGTAAATATTTGTATCTTTCAATTACTATTAGAAGGAATAAGTCTAGAAATGAGTTCACAAATCGTTGAAATCAATTTGAATCAATAGTTATTATAAAGAAAGACCAGATAGTGTTAGACCACTATTATTGAGATTGAAATGAAAGAAGAAATCGCATGAGAGATGAGTAACTAAACTGTGTTGACACAAACTTTGATTAATTAGTAAGAGATATGAGACTCAGTTTTGATACACAGATAGAGAGAAATTGTATTGAACTTTAAGATAAGAAAAAGAGTATTACCTTCGCATGTTTGGGTTCAATACCGCTTGCAATGGAATGGGATCGACCTCTAAACATATCAATCATTCTTGAAACAGCTCCAGCACTACCACTTGAACCACTTCTAGATCTGGGTCTGCCCTCACCCAATCTGTCCATTAAGAAGGGATCGAAATGATTAGGAGTGACCGGACACGAAGAGTTCCTATTGTTAGGACTATTGTGATGATTATTACTGTTTCCCAATAAGTTATTCTTAAGAGTTGTCATCATTGAGGGCTTTTTACTTTTGCTGTCAGACGTCGATCTGGGCCTAAATGATTCCATGAAAGAACTGGTGGATGGACTCACTCTTGTCCGAACCGAAGAAGAGGTCATACTTTCGTCATCACTTTGTCTTCTAGTGTTGACACCTCGATGTGATGTACTTAAGCCACTTATTAGAGCCGAATGTCGAACATGTGGTGAGAGTGCGATTGGATGTGACGGACCTGATAATGATCTCATTCTTTGCTTCGCCGGTTCAATCAGTTGCTCATCCGTTTGTAATGATTTCGATCGTCCGGAAGGCATGGCGTCAAAGTCTTCGGTTATTATTCTCGGTATAGAAATCGATGGTTCCTATAATACAACCAAAGTTTTTAGTTTATAAGTCAAATATTTGAGTTATATTTACTTTATATTATTTCATAAGTTAAATGGCTTTTATTATAATATGCATTCATTTATATAGACGCACAAAATGAATGGGGAAAATGATTGCGAATATTATTAAAAACCATTCGTTTGTGACGAAAACTATAAATAAATCAAAGAGGGGAACAATAAATCTAAGTAATTATTGTGTATTTTCCCATTCATTCAAGACAACAGAACTTTATATAATAAGTTTCCAGACTCTTTGGTCGGAACCCACCTCTTAGTCTTTCAAATTGTGGGTTCTCTAATGTATAGTTCATAACTTTATGTTAAACAATGTTTTCTCGACCACGCTTTTCAACAATAATTTTTTGTTTCTCAATTACTGTTGACTACATTGTTTGTACGCCACATAATTGCGTTATAATTGAAATAATTTTCAAATATTATTACTTCAAAAGTTTGATTAATTTATTAATAATAACTTGTAAATTGTTATTACATTTTGAAGCTTTGTTTAAAGTTATTCAAAGCAATTATAGCAAAAAATATTAGCATATAATACACTATTATTATTTAAAGCGGGGGTTTCCAAAGGTTGCACGTCAAAATATCGCGACAATAATGTCGCAAGCATTCAATTCAATATCATTTTTCATTCAAAATATTGATTTCAAAAACACGACTTATTTTCAAATATATTTTGATGCAAACAAGTAAATGAATTAGTATATAATACGTGACATATTTTAAATGAAAAATCCATGAAATATACATTATATAACATGCTAAACATCCAAATCACATTCACTCATTCAAATTATATAATGACTGCAAACTGAATACAAAAATACTTTAATTGATTTAAATGATTCATTAATGCTATTTAATTCTTGATCACTAAGAAAATGATTTCAAAAGAAAAAGTAACTAAAGATGAAGTTTGAATCAATTGAACTTTTTGCAAATACCTGATTCTCATGGAAATAAAAGCTATTTTAACTGATAAAAAATGAGTTGTAATTTTGAACATTTTGATCAACATGTATTTGATCTTCATATAAAAGAATAATGTTTATCATAGATGCAGAAAGATTGATTGCTAAAAAGTTTGCCAACTTTTTCAAACACGAAACTTAATACATGTACTGTTAATAAATTTTTCTGCAAAAACGTTTAAAATTACTTTTTTCAAAAAATTGCATTTAATGCCAAATTGAGACGAGTCTTGTTTGGATATAAAGGTTTTCTAAAAAATGTGACGTAAAGTCATATTTTGATTGAGAGTATTTTCCGATTACGTGACATAATATAATGAAAAAATATTTTTGTATAAAGTATATAAATATGAAAGACTTTTACATCATTCAAAAAACTGAATTAAAGTAAAAAATGAGCTCAAGATATTTAATCAAATTTTGAGAATTTAATATATAATATGTGAGCGATTATACTGTTATCGCTATTTAAGATATACCAGTCAAATGATTTTGCGTTCAAGTTATGGTTCACTTTCTGAACATCACTTAATTTTTGATCTGTTTGAGAACCAACTCTTTTGAATTTGATTAGACTTAGCTTTCGAATGGCATAATTAGCCCAAACTTCAAAAGCATGTGTGTATAAACTTCAATACAAGAATGTATTCCTCGAACAGAATCGTAATCAATGTTTAAAATTCAGGAACAATTGAAACTTGAAAGTCCAGGTTAGAGAACCCGAACATTTACATAAGTGCTCACCATTTTTGACTGTAATGGAAAATTATAACATTTTTAAAAATGTTTCGATAAGCCTAAAGCGTAAATGAAATAAACTATTTATTTGCAATAAGAAAACAGTTTCGATGTGTAATAAAATAATATTTATTCGTGAAAATAAAGAAAATCTTTCATGATTCGTGACAAATGACTTTGAGCAAGAATATACTTCATGAAAATTTCAATACCAAAACACATCTTAAGACTTGAGCTCAATTCTTTTTATACAATTGTGGTAATACAGAGTCCTCATATCTTATAGTTCAATGATTCAAGTGTAAGAAAACTGTGACAGAAGTGTGTATTCAGCTGATGTTGAAAAATATATATAAGTCAAATATGTCAGATTTTTCCTTTATCCTTAAGAATAGTACAGTATTGTCTATTTTTGTGGAGAATCCAAAATTGTGGAAATTTATTTCTAATGTAGAAATAAACCTGCTTACTAGTAAATTGATGAGCATTCAACTGCTTCAAAAGAGATATAGACATTCAATGTTCAAATAAAGGTCGAAGATTCAATTACTTGGGAAACCCGTTTGTTTTGGGTATAAAACTTTAAATACTTCGAAAATTTATCATTTTTTCACGAAAAGATTAAAGTGACTCCAAAAATTGTCAACTCATAAATCAACTTATCTGTATAATAAGGTGCAAAGTATTCGATCACTTTTAGAGCTACGTCAATTTTATCACTAGAATAAGAGTGACTTACGTGGCGAGTAAAAACCATTGTAATCCAAAAGACCCGTTAAAATGAATTCTTACCGTAAAATGTAGTATTTCTCATAAATGTATGAAGTGGTTCTTAAGCTGACTGTCCGATATAGAGGACGCAATTCATAAAGTTAACTGCAATTTGCTCTTAACATAAAGACATATAGACACCTACAACCACACTACACATGCATTTATACCCACAAGTAATTCAACTTCAAAACAATAAGGGATAGAATTTGATTTTGATCTGTGATTGGTTGAGAAAAAAGTTGCAGATAAAAAATTCACACTATAACAGTATTACTGTATTGCCTCCGCAAGTACTTTACGTTAAAGTATATCTTATAAATTGCAGTTAATTTTTTCAAGAATAGTAAAAAACAAAGCGATTTGTTTTTGCATATTAAGTCTTATTCATGTTCATAATCGTAACTTTGAATAATGTTTGTAAACAAACACATGTGCATATTGTTTACGAACATTTATCCCAATATAGATTAATCCACTTTATATGCAAAAACATATCACTTTATTTAATGACATGTAAAAAATTGCTAAAAATCAAATCAACCTGAAGTGTATTCTTATTTTGAAAGTTTGATAAAATTCTGTTTTCGAAGATTTTAAATTTAATGGTAATTTGAATTTATTTTTGAAGCATAGATGAAGTAGAACTTAACTATAGTTTTAAAAATATGAGAACTAAGTTTTCTTAAAATTTTCACATAGAGTACAAGACAATATCTTTGTCAAACTATTGGGTAGGGTCTGGTCACTATATTTAACTCACTTTTTATGGTAAACGAACCCAATCTCTTTCAAATTAAGCGCATTTAGTTATGTAAACAATAACAATAGGAGGAATAGAAGGCAGAAGTACTCTATCCTAAGACCAATTCTGGCTCTCAGTATACACTGTATTCAATTCAATAGAACTTGAGCCAAATATTAGCTCAACTAGAGCTCAAGCTATCTCTAATTGAAAGATAAATCTGATTTATGTCATGTAAAATAAAAATCTACTCCAACTAAAACTGTAGACACACATAATTTGGTTTAAGTTTGAGCCTTAATTGATGAGCACTTAAAACTATTAAT
The DNA here is from genome assembly GCA_034696325.1 of Camisiidae sp. NCBI lineage: Eukaryota > Metazoa > Arthropoda > Arachnida > Sarcoptiformes > Camisiidae > Camisiidae sp. The sequence goes on along the minus strand of JAQFZT010000417.1, from coordinate 18,352 downwards.
GATAATTCCTAATGATAGTACTTTAATTATAGACATAAATGATCCAAATCAAATTATGTTCAATTTAAATTAAGTTAAAAGCATAATAAATCTAGCAAAAATAAAAGCATCATGTAAAAAATCAATTAGAACACAGAGAGTAAAAAATCCAAACTTTGTATCAATCAAACTCACTCATCATAATGAGTTAATTACTTAATCAATTCACTACAATTTCTCAATTTGAAAATTTTTTTAAATATATTTACAATATAGTAGAGCTCGAATACTTCACGCTCGAAATTTCTATTATAATGGTTTTGACTTTAAATATTAATTAGTTTCGACTGTTATTGATTTGAAGCTTTATTATTGAATTTTATTTGAATCCAAGAAATTGATGTTTCTCTCATATAATATTGATAACAAATACAGAATTTGCGTTCAGTATTGAGAATACAGATGTTATGCATTAATATTGAGAACGGAAAATACAAAATCTTAAGTTATTTATTTGATATTCATAAGAGAGATCAAATTAAATCGTTGCTAATTCTAGTTTCCTTCAAAATTAGTATGTTTTGCAAAAATTCAGTTAATATTTTTCATCATATTTTATTTCAAAATACTTCAAATATTGAAGAAAATTTTCTAAGCAAAGAATTAAGGAAAGTATTGTCAATACATCTCATCACAGAATTAAAATATTCAGAAAGATTCTAAAGTTTGATATATTTTATATTAATTGAGACTTTTTGAAAACTAAATTTAAATCTTCAATAACTCTATTATATGAATGACTCAACACAAAACTTGTATTGAGGTTTGAGAGTAACTGACTATTGATGTGTTAAATGTTAGCCGATTTGGAGACAAACCGCTTAAATTTGTATTCAAATAAACTAAAAATTGTGAATTCTATCTGAAAGTTTTGAAATTTTGTACATTAATTTTTGTACTATTAAAAGCACGAGTTCATTGTTCAAAGTGAGTCTCAATAAATAATTATCTTCTAATTGCAAGTCAGATTTTATTGTAATTCATTTTTCTAAGAGTCTCAGCATTTCTATCATATTGAAGGCCAGATTTGATTATTAATTTGACTCAAAAAATGTATCCAACGATAATGAGTTTGTTTGACTGTATCAAAATTCAAATTATCTTAAGTATAAGCTTAACTTAACATCATAGTATCAAACAATATGCCAGGCCTTCAATTGATAACTGAGTATTTGAGTCACATTTCAAACTTTCAAAAAATTTTAACCAAAATTTAAGTTAAAAATTGTTTATTACTGTCAATTGCTATAAGTAAACAGAATAGGTATTATAAATTTTTCTTAATATTTAACCATTATTTGTTGTTTATAGACAATTCTGAGTTCTATTTTAACAATTTAATAATAAATATTTTGAAAAATGTAGAATTTTTCAATTTCTGGTTCTAGTAAAAAATGAAATTTTCATTAATGATGTCTAACGAGTATAAATTTGGAGTCATTACTTTAGCTGAATAAATAAGAATAAAATGGATCATTACTTCTTACTTACTTTCAAACTATCAACACAATTATGTTAAAATGTGCACATTTAACAACGGATCGAGTCTTCAAAAATATAATAATGAGAATTCTCGATATTCTCGACAAATCATAAGTGCAAAGACGGAGAGAAAGAAAGTAATAAATTATATATTAATATTTTTCTCAATACGAGCTAAAGATTGTGGTAATACTTATGGGAGAAAACATATTGTACAAATGCGTGCCAACTGCATTCAAGTGAGAGCACGGAGTCTTGAGTGGCCAAAAATGATGAGCTCAACGTGAAAATTAGACGGAAAGCTCATACAAAAAACCCTTCAATAGGTCAGCAATAGTTTTTCCGCAAAATAAATCTCAATGGATTCACGACACGATTACATCTAAATATTATATCTAATTGTTCAGCAATCATAAGAGACCTGAACTTAACTATTTTCCAAAACAAGCAAAAAGTTCTTATTGAATTTACCTCAATATCACTCATGGAAAATATCATATCTTCTGGTATTTGATAGCAAGTCATTTTGGAAATGATTTATGAAAATTTTTATAATTTAGATCAGAATATCACAAAAGTAGTTAACTTTTAAAACAAATCTAAAGCTTATAAAATGTAAAATAAAAGTTTTTAAAACTACTTTTCAAGTGCTCTCTACTAAGTTCTCAGTTGAAGACATATGTTAGAAGGCCTCGTGCTTTAGTTAACATGTTTGTTCACCTTTCATAAGAAACAACTTAAGCATATGATATATTTCAAGGTTTTTACATCCCATAAAACCTTAATATGAAGATATGTAATGAGGTATGAGCTAAAGAGAGCCCAGAATGAATATTAATGATAAGATATGAGAAATATATCATTAATATTAAGTTTCAATTTCAAGAAAGTTCTTAGTAATCACTCATTCGTGTTTAATATTTATCTCTAATTAAAAAGCTTTGAAATATTGTCAAAAGTTTATAATAAATTTTTGGGATAAAATATATTTAACTTTTTTGCAAAACTATGTCTTCATATACAGAGCAGCAGTAAAATACTGTACATAAAACGTGAAGTTGAGAATGAGGTTCTCTTCATATTTATAGCTCAATCAAAATTCAATGAAAAAGTAAGATCGAGAAAACGATTCAAATTTATTTGAAATCAATGAACAATATTCAATGTGAAAGTCATTTGAAGGACACTGCTATTAATTTTTAAAAAATTTCTTTTCATTTCATTACAAAGTTATTGAATTAATTTTAATCTTGAATAATAGTTCTTATGAACGCAGATAAGACGCAGATAGAAAAAAAATTTATCTAAACTTTCGAGACATAAACTCTAGAGAAACTTTCGAGAAATATTTGTAAACATATGAACTGAATTCTCTAGCTTGAGGTAAAAACTTGTGCTTTGAATTTATAATTTGAATGATGGACGAGTCAACAATTTTGACAGCAAATAAGAATAATATTCAATATTAGTTCTTAAAATTCATTTTAACCATCGAAGCTTACGGCCAGTTATTCTTTGTGCTGAAAATTCAATTTTACAAAATAAAGGCAAACATCTAAAGAACTATTTCTACAAACAAGAAATTTTTCGACAATTTTATGGCAATATGTTATATGAAAATCAAATAAGAGAAATCGTCAAATGATTGTTTTTAAACTAAATATTTATTTTATATATTGAAAGCAAACTCTAAGACTAAATGATTTGCTGATAATTTCATGACTTTCGTATTAAAGACCTTATTATAGTTCGTAAATTCCATGTCTCATCACCAGCGCTGAGAAGAGGAATTTGAAATGTTTGCTTTTCTCATATTTGCTGAGAAGTGGTGTGCTATCCAACAAAATTAGGTTCATATTAAAGTTTCACATATTATAGCTATAATAAAGTAGATTTTAACGCATATAAACTGATGAAAGTATAAGATCTACCATTAGTTCTATAACATATTCTCTGAAAACATTTCTCATTTTGATAAAAATGAACTCTTTTGAAATTTATTCCATAATTTAAATATCTTTTATGCCAAGCAATTCATTTGGAATTTTAAAGACTTTGTTTTAGTACAGTATGAATATAAAGTTGAATTCATTTATTATTTGAATTCAAAAATGATGAAAAAACAATATTTATTGAGTTGAATGTTTGCTCTAAGATTTTAAGTTTTTCTATCAATAATTTAAGTAAAGTTGAAAAATATAATAAGAAACTGAATAAACAATAATATAGTGATGACTACATTAGTGATGACTAGAATTGAAAACCCAATAATATATTTACATTATAAAGCACGCGATCACAAAACGATAGCTTTATATTAATTAAGGTAAAGATCAGATCGAATTGAATGATAAATAATTTAGTTATTAATCCTAACCCTGTCGTGAGTTTGAAATTTAGCAGTAATTGTTGGGTAAATTGATAGCATCAGATGACTTCATGGTTATGTGTATCAACCACTCAATCGATTGTTCTGTTATTGATTATTGTTCAGTCATCCAAGTCTTAGCGCATTAAAATCAAGTGGATCTCAATTGCAAGTCTTGCTCAATGAATAACATTAATTTTTTATGTATTAATCAATTTTTGTACTACTTATGTAAGTATTAGATGTTACTCATCTTGATATTTATATCTAAATTCAGCCACAAATAGTATAATGTTATCGAATATTAGAAAGAATTGAAGAAATAACGCATTCATTGCATTGGAATTGCAGGCTATTTAGGCGAACATTAAATTTTTATGATTGTGTTTTTCGTGACACAGAACTAACACTAACATTATTTGACACTAACAAAACATAATCGGCTAATTTTGAAACTGCGAATGCGAATCAATATAAGGGCTTATGCTTTGAATCAAAATTCGATACTCAGAAAGTCTTATTATATATAAATCACAAGACAACTCAACTCAAGACATCTCAGACAACTAAAGGTGAAACAAATAATCAGTTCTGAATTTAAATCATAAAGAGCTGCAAATTATGATTTTCACCAATTAATCACTTGAATAATATTGAAATTCTAAAATAATAAAATTCTAAATGGTTTGGCGTCTAAACTATTCTCATCTTATTATTGACTATAAACAGGCAGAAAGTATGGATCTATCGATTCGTTCACGAGTTTTAAAAGTTGCAATTTTAAAGACTGTGATAAGGTTGAAACTAAGGATGGGACTAGTGTAATTACGAGAATATTACACGTAATATTACGCGTAATTTTACGTCATATTACACCAAATTACTAAATTTTACATCTATTTTACAGTATTTTACAGATTTTGCGTAATATTACGCATAATATTATACCCAAAAAGATTTTTACGCGTAATATCCCAACCCTAGTTGAAACTCATTTTGATCGTCAATCAGTGCCGTAACTACCATAGGGGCTAAGGAAGCCCTGGTCCCCACAGATTTTTAGGCATCTAAGTGTAGATCTGTGAATATGTTCACTATAATGATCGTCTTATGGAAATATTATGTTTTCATATACTTGGACCCCCGGACCGAAAATCTTGGCTTCGAATTTGAAGCATTTTTGAAAACAACTGAAATATGGTTTCAAATACTCTTAACTACAATTTATGAAAACCGCCAATGATTTGAGACAGAACCTCAAGTATAATATTTGTATTCAAATGTATAACAATGTGAAGGATTTCTCAAAAATTTAATAAAATTTAAGAATTATTGAAAGACTTAATATTATTAGAAAATTGAGTTACCTCTCGAAAACATCCAAACATTTTGAAAATTTAATAAAAACATTCAAGAAATTCTTCCGAAGCGTTGAACTTGAATAGAAATATGAGAATAAGGAAAAGCACAATACTCTTCAAGACTCGATCACGACAACGATGAAGACTCGTCTGAGAAAATTTCAATAATAGCTGATATTTATTGAAAATTGTGTTTATAAGCAAAATTTGAGCTGACATACATGTCATGTCATAGAATAACTTTGAAAAGCGCACTGAAATGGTTTTATGTCTGATATTATTTAAGAGTAAAAAAAGTAGAGGTAAATACTTTTCATTAAAACGAATGAAGTTCACTATAAATGTTAATTAAGTTACAAACAAACTGATAAAATTACTTTATGGTAAAGGTTTGTTATATAACATAGATATTAAATGTTGAGCTGACATTATTTTGGGGTTTATTTTAGTGCAAAATGTGGAATAAATTTGATATGTAAATGAAAGCGAAAAATTTTCTGAACGATACCCTCTTTAGAGATCGTTCCCCAAAGAAATCAAGAGTTCAAATTTATATTCATTGCTATTTTTGATGAAAATAGTTTCAAGATATAGCTTAAGAGTGTATTAGACCGTCACGAAATGGCACTATTTCTTTACATCCGTTCCGTGACTTCTATGTATTTGTTTTGAGTAATATAATGCAATCACTTCCGGTACGTTATTACTCGAACTTACATATTAATGTGCAGTAATGTAACCCTGAATCAAAAATTTTTACTGCAAATAAGTGTCGCAAACATGCATTCAATGCTTGTCACAAATGGAAATAAGTTGGTCTCAAACTGTGCGCTATTATCACAACATCTGATATATACATATGTGAGGAAATTAAAATTGTTATTTATCACTTCAAATAACACAAATCATACATGTTTTGAGAATTAAAATCGATTAAGACAAAAATAGTCAATGATTTGCAAAAGTTTCTTTTCATCAAATAACATAACAAGCATTGAATTGAGAATTTATGTCTAAGAAAAGATATGCAAAAGAGTTCATACCTTGAATTTAGAGATGTTGAGCCTATGGTCTCGCTCTGCAGCGAGCAATTTGCACAAATTCGACATAATTCAGCACACAATCAATAATAAGATTCAAAATTTTAATTTATTTTCGAACATGATTTGTGGGAATGAAAATAAGTGTGTGGTATGATTTGCAAAATCATGTAATAATACACAGCACAAACCATTTATGATGTAATAGTTTCAAAGTTTTTCTTTTTCACAAATACGATAGGCATAACTGCAAAGCTCAGCAATTGTGTTGTGATGTCTAACACACACACAGCATAGCATTACAGAATAGGATTACATCGCATCGAATTTTTCCAAATCTCAATACAATCCTTGTATGCGTTGCTCATGCGCTTCTCTCTGTCAGATGTTAATCATGTTCAGCTATTTTTTCAATTCATATCGAGATAACTCTGACAAGACTTGCAAATTGCATATGAGAAGTTAATTAAAAAACATAATGTTATGATTGATTGGTAGAAATTTACAACAATGACAACGATATTTGATCTAATTTTTAAAAGAATGAAAGACTTCGCTGAAATGTGCTATAAAAAATTGATTTTAGGGTTGGAATTGAAAAGTGCGAAGTATTTGATCATGTCATACACTAAAAACTCATATCATTGCAAAATGTATTTATGATTAAAAGTATATTTTTATCAATAAGTCACTCTTCATAATGTTGTCAACACTTATTCTCAACTGCAATAAATCAGATTAAACAACATTAAGCAGTAATAGAAATGTGTGGTCACAAATTGAATTGAATTTCATTCATTAAATTCTAGCTAAAATAAAATCTGATAAATGCTTACAAATGCTAGAAATAGATGCTAAGAATATAAAGTTTATACATTATGTGACGCGTTTTCAAGCATTTCTCCAGCATATTCGCAATCTCTTTACATCAATGATCATAAAATCAATACAACTTTTGAGGATCTGTTTGAATTAAATGCAACTGAAAATATTATTGCAAAGAAAAACATCAACCCTTTATCAAAAATTTTCTGTAAACGGATGATAACGAGAGATACTATCACTAAAATAAAAATTAAGAGTAATAGCTTTTCAATTGAATTGAAAATAGACATTCACTGTTTGATTCATTTTCCAACAAATTCGTGACATTAAATGAATCTGTGATATAGTATTAGAGATCTATTTAAGTGTAATACAAACCAAAATATGAAATATAATGGATAGTATGAAATATCCATTTCTTTCTTTACTAGATTATAGTATTCAATACTTAATGGTTTTTCAAATATATTCAATATTTTTTAGTGATAAACCTATACTATCAAAATTGGATCTTAAAAATTGTACAATTAATCAGAAAAATATTAAAATGTAACTATTTATTAATTTTAAAGCGAATGCTCACCAATTTTGTTGACCAGTTTTTGTCATTATATAAGGAAAAATAACTTTACAAATAAGTGTTATGTCGAGGAAATAAGAAATGAAATGACGACTAATGCTGAGCAATAATGAGTATCTGTACTATTTGTTAAAGGAATGATCTTTCATTCCAGTACTTACACGAGTTTAACATCATTTTTGGGATAAGACTTCCCAAAAATGATGAGTTAACAAATAATAATAAATATGCAATAAATTTTATTTAGATTCTTGTGGTATTCAAGACTTAGAAAAGTCCAAAATCAAAATATAACCCGAAGTGCCCATAATATCGATTACTAAACTCTGGTTTTCATAACTTTTTGATTACAAACAGATTAGTGTATTCTAGAAAAACTTTGAAAATAAATTGATTCAATGTTTATAACTTTATAAGTTAAAAGTTATAAGTTATCTGTGCCGTTAAAAGCTCAGAAAATACCACATTATTTATTATATATTTTGTGAGGTTTTTCTACAAAAAACTTAGAAAATTTGTACTTAGATTTCTAAGATTTTTTAAGATTTTCGTAGAATAAATCAAAATAATAATGTTTATGACTTTTAATGGCACATCTAATAAACTTTCAAAAGTTTATGTTCACAACATTTTTTGCTCAAACAATAAGTATTTCTATAAATGCAAGTGACATATCATATATTTCATGTTATTAATGAATTCGAGCAGAAAATAAAATCATTCATTTACTAAATTGGATTTCGTTGAACCGGAACTAATGAATTGAGTTTATCCAGTATTTGAGCTCTTTTTATAATCAAATCGTGTAAATTACGATTTTGATCGATCGCTTCCATTTACCCATAATAATAATCAAACAAATTTTGATTCGATATGACATGTGTTAAGAAAAAATTAATTATTCATAATACGAAAATAGCCCAAAAATATATATTCTTGTCAAAAACTTCAAGAGTTTATAATTTCATTAAAAACTAATCAGTCAAAGACAAAAAGAATGAACTTAATGTTTGACTAACGTCTGGATTATAAAATTTTCCTAAAATATTTCGACGAATATCTTTAAATAACAGTTATTTTTTTCATTAAAGTGATATATCATTTTAAAGCATATTATTGTTGTATGAATTCCTATCAAAAAAATTTCATTGAACATCAACACCAAAAATGACACGCATTCAAAAAATTTCTATTCATAGGCACTCCATTGTAAAACTCTATGGCATTTATAATGAGGCAAAAAAAGTTGATTTTTATCAGAATTATAAAAGATTTTTGAGACTAAAGTTTTGAGAAAATAACAAATATTTAGGCATATTTGGATTGAAAAATATGAAATTCAAAAATCCGTTGTTTGATTTTTAGGCCAACAAACATTTCTCTGGATAATAAAATTTGAATAAAAGATCAGAGCCTAATGAGAGGTGTGAACATTCAAATGAGTAGAGCAGCGAAACGGGGAGTGCTATCAATGATCAAATACTTGAATAATTGTTTAAAACTTTTATCGAATAGAATTGAGTTCCAAATTATAATTTTTATTTCCATTAAAAAACATTTCGGGAAAATCTTATAATCCATACGTTATTATAAAAGAGGACAAGTTGTGCACTAATTAAAAAGCTAACAAAGAATTCAATTCATTAGTTAATTACAAAAGCTTCTGTGAGATTGAGCTTTGCTTTTGTGTGAAATAAGGATGAAAATTACATTAATTACTCATTCGCTCAATCCATGGCAAGTCAAATAGATCATAAAGCGATTAAAGTGTTGTTCAACTTCAATGACAGTTAATTTATTTTCAATGATTATAAATTTTGGTTCAATTCTTCAACTCAATTTCAAATGCAAAGTCAAAATGCAATAATATTTAAATTTCAGATTTGAAGGGATTCGACAAAAGAAGCCACAAGAGTGAAAATATTTTATGCTTAACACCGTTTTTTCGATGTAAATCAAAGTTGAATAAAATAAATAAAAGAATATACAGTCGAACCCCATTATAGTGAATCTGCTTATAGTGAATCCCCGCTTTTAGTGAATGATTGCTTCAGAACATATTATGAAATACAACAGAAATTGAGAACGTTTACAGTGAATCCCGGTTATAGTGAACGGTTTCGGCCGCATCGACCCATTCACTATAAGCGGGATGGACTGTATTCTGTAAGATTTGGAGCATTACATAAATTCTAAACTACACAAAAGATAACTCAATAATGCTGCTCTTTGAATATTCTTAAAGAATTTTTATATTAAAGAATCTATAGTGTTAAAGATTTCACAACTAAAAATTGAGTCTTATTTGAAATATTTTGCTTTAAGTTTCGATTTACTCATAATAGAAAAAATCCAATTTCACATGTATGCACAATAAATAATTCCTTTCTATTGAACTCAATCGTGAAAGACTCGTGAATTTCTAAAATGCTATTCATTAAAATTTGAATTTCACAATATTTATTTAATAAATTATGACAAGTAATCATAACTAACGAGTCATTTTGTGATCTACTGAAAGCCAGTCATTTACTCTATCAATGAAAGTATGTTTTGTTTTGATTTTCATATTTAAGTGAATTAATTGAAATAAATATTCGAAATCAGAATCTTATATATAAACAGGTTTCTAATGACAAAAGTCTAAATTCCCAACTTTTCAATCAATTGTCATAAATATAAAATTCAAAACATGGTTTCAAACATGATAGATAGAGACAATGATAGACTTGATATTCAAAGAGAGAGTCATTCAGTCATAGAATATGTGATGAAAAGTGTAAATTTATTAGAAATATTCATATCTATATTGACTTTGAATTGCATGAACTCGAAGATAAAGAACTAATACTGCAATTAATTACTAAATATTGTAATAATTTAAAGACTATTAGATTTAATTTCAAGTCTATAAGTGAAGTCTTAATTAGGACTCAAGTTTGGTAAAAGTTTGTGAAACATTGAGTTTAATACTAATGTTTAAAAGAATTGTCGATTTTATAAACTGCGCTTCAAATAAAAGCGTTTTGAAAAATACCCCACATATACCCCCTTCTAAGCCATCCCTCACCCATAGTTACGATGGTGTCCTCCCGATTGACCAACAAATAAAAGCCCAACAAATTTGTGTTAAGGTTACTATTGAGTAAATAGTATTTTCTCTATATTTTAATCTTAGAATTAAACAAATTTATTGGATTGATTCAAATCTCACTCATTCAACAATTTGAAAACAGGTGTTTATTGAATTATTTGATAAATTATGAGATTTGATTTGTTGGGCTTTTATTTGTTGGGCTTTTATTTTTTATCTTTTATTTGTTGGGCATTTAGCTTTTGGTCTTTTATTTTTTGGTCAGTCGGAAGTAAACCGTTACGATCACATTCTGGACTTTATCTGCTTTAAAACTATCTGAAATCCGTCGGATTATAAGCTTTAAAATAACAAAATATTGGACTCAAAACTTTCAATTTCATCTCTAGGAAGAAATAAATCCTTTAATACTTAAATGACTTGATCAACAACAAAAATTGTTGGAACATTACATAAGATATTACATAGATATTCAATTCTTCTGAAAAAGATTTTATCATTCAAAAAATTACATCTCAAAAATGAAAATTCATTGAATGAGAAAATATTTGAAAAACATATAATGAAAGTTAATTTGAAAAATTTTGCATAATTTTGAATAAACAGCGATTCATTTATAGTGAGATTAATTTCTAGAAATTCAATTTATTTGATTTGCTAAACGATTCCCAACAAAACTTATTTCAAAATGAGCTTTGCATTAAAGTTCAAAACTAATACATTATTTCTTATTATAACTCATGATTACTTACAAGTCATAAGTTTTTTGTGAGATTCAATTGCAATAAACAGTATTATCAAAATAAGTTTTATCAAATTGAAGATTGAGTATTAGTAAGCAATTTATTTCTTATGTGTACAGTATCTTTCAGTTTATTGAAGCTATTTTCAGTTCAATCCTATTTTGTAGTAATTGTTGCAAATATGAGTTAATCAAATAAAAGTTAGCCATCACTTCAAAAAGTGAGTTTGGACTTGATTAAAGCCAAAAATAGTCGAATAGATTTCATTTAAAGTCTTCAACTTAACAAATGTTTGTGATAAACATGTTAATACAAATTTATCGTCTCATTTTGAAAGAAGAAATCGCTTTTAATATTGTTGAAGTGCTACTCCTTACGATAGCTTACAATAAATATCAGTAAAAACCACCTAAGAATAGAAGTTCAATATTTACACTGTTAAAAAATAGTTTCATAATTGGGTTCATAAGAAAAAATATGATTTGACTACTTTCCATTTGAGACCATCATTTACAATAAACCTATTCGGCTAATGATTGTGTTGTGTTCGCTAAGCATTCATTATGTTTAGTTATAAAAAAACTAGTTAAAGGTCACACTTTTGTGGAAAGAGAAATAAATTCTTATAATATTTTTTTACACGTTTCCTTTACTTTGCATTAAGAAAAATCTTTAGTAAACATATGAAAAAAGTAAGGAATGATAAAACAGATAAATGTTTCACTGGAAGAAAGCTCAATAGAGAGAACTTAATCGAATCTGAATCACGAAAACCAAATAATAAAACTATCGCTCTTTATATCTGTTCAAATGCGATGTTTTCGTAAAAATATTTTTATTTGAATTTATGATTTGATTGAATTTGACTTTTCTTTTTGTTATTCTTGAATACAACATTTGGATAATTTAGTTATAATTATAAAGATAACAAATTGATAATAATGTTGAGTTTTGATTTCCTTATTTAATGTATGAAATCAAGGTTTAAGAAAAATTGAGAATATTTTTTACAAACGAGCTCTGATCTAAAGAAATATTGTCAGTGAAAAATACTGATAACAAATCTAAAATATAATTTATTTCTCGCTTAGCCTTCGTTTCATTTTATTCATATTATTAGGGCTGGAAAATATACATAAGATATATAATAAATTGCATTATTTGCAGTTTTATGTAAATACATTTTGCGTCTTATCTATAAATACTTTCATCACTCAATTGTATAAAATTTGAAGTTATATTTATATAGTTTTCTGTGAAATACGGACTCAAAGTTATTCTTATAATAAAACTTTACCTTAAATCGAATATTTTATGAAGAATACAAATTAATTTATGGCAAAGTTGTATCTGAGCACAAAAAGGTTATCACCCCATTAAATATTGCGTAATTCATAATTTTTGTTATACATATATAATAATAAATCAGCAAAAAATGTTCATGTATTTGATATATTAATCTTCTCTTCGCTGCCATCCATTCATTCGTCAAAATGAGAAAATAGAGCACAAAAAGAAAGAATAAACAATAATTATTAAGTCAAGTATGACTTATTCACATAAGTTATGTTATCATAATAACAGACATTTATGAGAAAATGTTTTTTTATGAGTTTAAATTAGTAGTAATTATTGTTTTGTATTTTAAAAGTGAGCGCACGAAGTGTGAGCTGTCATCCAATGATTAGGATAAAGATTTTTCTAAAACTTGTCCAATTTGAAGGCTAACGTGGTTTAAGTTTTGAAACTTTCGTCAGAACTAGACATAAATCACTTGACTTTATTCTCTAAAGTTTGGATGCTTTAAGCATTAATAATGTAGTGGAAAACTTTGTCCAACAGACCAACCATTCAAATAAAATATACTATAAATGGCATCAAAGTTTCTAGAAAAACAATACTAATAGAAAATACTAGTACTGAAACCTGTGTAGGTTTCGCTTAAATGAATATTTATTAAAATATATACTTTATTCCAATACATATTAAAGTTTTTATAATGTAAAAACATGTCTTACACTAAAGTATATTTTATTTTAGCCAAATATTTCCGATTCATTTAAGCGTAACTGTATGTATACTTTAATTTAAAGCAGTGAAAAACATTTGTTTAAAAAGTTTAATCTCAATAAGAATATTAAATATTATTGATTTTTCTGCTTTTATTATGACGATAATAGTTTTCAATAAGAGTTCAAATTTTTGTTTTTACTAAATCACTATAAAGGGATAATTCAAATGATTCTTCGACTCATGAATATATTTGAGAAATTCTAAAAATCTTTTTGAAACTTTGAAAGGCCAGGAATTTTTGTGCTCTAAATTGTGAGCTATAATAACATTAAATTCATATATAATGAATGTTTAGCTCTCATTTTACAAGAATTCAATCTAGAGAAACATTATTCAAATAATGTTTGACAGCAAAACTTTACATAAAAAGCTTATAGCTTAGAGTTTATTCAAAAAAAATTATAGCTTAGAGTTTATTTAAAAAAAATTCCTGTTAAAAAATTCAAAAGTATTAGAATTCTTGAATATAAAGAAATCAGTGATGCGCGTCTTCATTTCACTTATAGTGGGTTTATTTGCAAAAAATAAGTTCGAGAAACGTATGTCAAACATACTATGCAATAAAAATAAAACAAATAATAAGTACATCACAAACAAATTGATTCAAAAATTAAATCCAAATTTCAAGTTATCATTTTTTCATTATTATACAAAAAATATGCAATCAATTACTTGATTTAGATTCTCATATATATTCAAAGTATAAAGTTATTTGAATTACAAAATTTTTGAAGCTCTTTACATAAGTTGCATAACTTGTTAGCTTCATGTCTACACATTCGCGAAATCCATTTTAGTTAAAAGGAAAGAATCAAATTCTCAGCCAAACAATTAAGAACTTTTCATGAAATTAGAAATAAATTTTTCATCGAATATTCATAAACTTATATTAGAAAAAGATGAATATTATTTGGCATTTCTATGGCTCGTATCAAAGTTTTCTATTTTGTAATATTTTACGGATTTGATGAAACCTGAATTCTATAACTTTAAAATTTATTAATGAAACTTTACGTTTGAAGAGCTGAGTAATAAAACTTTTTGCACTCATTTAATTTAAAAGAAAGAATATGAAGTGTTATTGAGTTTTTGATCGATTCACAAGCTTCTAAGAATAGCTTTCAATTGAGAATAAACAACATTAAGCTCTTGTTATTCACTTGAAGAATAAAGTACTGCCCTATTTCAGACATTTTCAACATTTCAAACATAGAGCTTTCAGAAAATAAATATTTTGCACTAAATACTTATGCGTGAATGCGATGCAAACTCAAGTGTTATCTAATATTTTGCATTATTTTTTACACTTCCTTTAGTTTTATTGCTATTTATGGATAGGAATAAAATTGAATAAATGTCTTCGTTCCTATATTCATATCCATTGAGTTCAGACATAAGTGATTGTCTGATAATCTATAACTAAAGAAATTATTTTTTCTTATTCTGCGCGGTATTTGACACAAATGTCTCAAACATCATATTTTTCATATGATAGGCAAAGCAGGGATTTGAAGGATAACTACAATCTTATATTGCGTACCGATTAAGTTATAATATGATCAATAATACTATTAAAATTAATTTTAAAAACTTATTGATCAAGATTTGAAAAACTATAACACAAACACCGACAAAAATATTTTGAAATATTGTGTTCTTGAAAATAGCTATCAATTCATTTATGATTTCTATAATAGTTTATATGTAAAAAGATTTTTAAAAACTGTTCAATTGTAACATTTTAAAAATATGTTTGTCATAAATTAAAGGAGAAATAAACTCACTTTTTAGGTTTTAGTTGAATTATTTCGTCAAATAAATTACAATTACAAAAGTATTATTTATACAATTAATTATATTAATGAGAAATGCAAGAAACGTAGATTCAAATCACACAAACCTTTACACATAAAATGCTTAAAATTGAATAATTTATGCAATTCTATTAAATTTGACGTCAAACTTATAGAGGAAATAACAAACGATCGAAAGATATTATTTTGTCTTTAGAACATTACTTGCAGTAATACTTATTGTATAATTAAAAAATATGTTCGGGAAAACGCTACAAAACATTGTTTAATGTAAGTGTTGTCTACTTTGAATGCATTTCGCCAATCGATATGAAATTCTAACCATTTTTTCATTTAATAATAACAAGAGAACAAACTTAAAATCGATGTTCATTTCGCTGAGATTTTATTTACGCAAATATTTAAAGGAAAAAAGCTTTGATAAGTTTAATGAAGTTGAAGAAAATGAGAATAAAGCTAGAGATTGATTTTCTCAACCAATAGCAAGAAGATAAAATTAAGTTTTTGTGTATTAATTCTTGCAAGAAATACAATTGAATCAAAGCTAGGCTTCCATTTGAAGGAAATGAGAATATTGTTGAAATCTAACCTGTATCTAATCTGTATTGCTCTGTATTTGAACTCTGGTTTTTTTCAAGTAAAAATAAACTCAATTTTGGCAATTAGTAGGAAAGCAAACATAGTTGAGAGCAAATGCTGTTTCATTTATTCATTAGAGATCAAGTTACCAATACAGTAGATTTAGCGAAGAGATAAAGTTATTTCCTATTAAGAACAGAGTGAGAAAATTACAAATATATACCAGAATTGGCCAATCAGACAGATATTAGAAGAAAATAATTTATTCATATTATTTACTCAGCACTGCATAACATAGCAGTACACTTTTACATATGAATACATTGAATGAGCATTCAATCCTTTCATTCAAATGGCAACTGTTTCTGTTTGATTGCTTTGTAACATAAATAGGATTACGTGCGGAAACTCGTGTTCAGAAGTTGTACATAATGTTATTGCTTTATTGCTAACGGATAGTCTTCTTATCATTTCCAACATAAGGTTTAACATTGGCTTCAATTTTTTGTTAGAATTCAAATCTAATATTTATTATTTCTATATTATTTCTAGTAATAAAAAATGCTTCACATTATACAAAAAGTTTCAATAAAATTTGCAATACTTTTATAAAACTTATTCATAATTTTCAATTAAAAAATTCAAAAAATTTGTTTAATGTAATTGATTAGAAAAATAATCTAAAAGTATTTTGAAAGATATAAATTAGAGAAACTTTATTAGAGTAGATTTTATTTTAACAGTAAATATATAGAGAACAAGTTTTGCACAAATATTCTTTCATAAGTAGTATTTGAATTATGAACACTTGAGATGAAAAACGTTTTCATAATATAAATACGAAAATATTAAATTTGCCTCAAATGAGAATAAACTTATTGAATCGAAAGTTCAAATAGCTATGAGAAAAGACTATAATAGCGAGAGAAAAATAGATATATAAAAGTCATGAACTTTTTACGATCGGATATCACGCATAAAATGGAAGATAAACTTGAGTAAAACTTTCAAAGAATAGATTCGTTGTTTCATATGATATCATTATAATAATGATTAAATCATCATTTGATGCATTGGTATCTATAATACCAGTTCGTTATTAACTTCATTTAACTTGAAGCAAAGCTTCACAACTAATCTATTGTTCATTCTTATGGAAAAAATTTCAATTAATTTTTTTGCAAAATATTTCAAATGATGAATATATATATATATATTATGAACAAACTTATTATTAGAGACTCCACTTTCGGGATGACCCCGAAATCCGATTGGTTTAAAAAACTATCGGGAAAGAGAAACTCAACATTAAGTCCCTAAAAGTTAGAAATAAAAAATTTTGAGACCCCTAAAAACCCAAATTTTTGGCTTTAGTTTCCTAATTACCGATTCTACCGAATCCGAGGACTTGGGTTTGGGGGTGTTCCCAAGGACCCACCCACAAGTGTGATACATCGTTAGATTCAGGAGGCCAAACCGAGTTCTTTGAGAACACTCTCGACGGGTCTGACCAACTCTCGAAAAAAATTCAGATGAGTTCTACTAATCATTCTGAGTTCATTGATACCCCACTTGACCAGATTCGACCCCCGAACCATCTAAAATCAACGATACAGTATTTTCGTACCCAAATAGCTTGTAAAGATAAATATACTGTGGTTTTTGTAACTAAATTGCAATTTTGACAAGTGGGAGGATATCTTTTATGGTGTCTTCTCAATTTATAGACTTTCACTTTATAGACCTTTCACTTGATAGACATTCACTTGATAGACATTCCATTTCATAGACATTTTATTTAAGACAGATTTTCAGCTAATGGAGATTATGGTACTTCAGGAGATTATTGAGGTTTGGGTGGAGATTCTGGTACTTGAGGAGGTTATTGAGATTTGGGTGGAAATTATGGTACTTAAGGAGAGTATTGAGTTTATGGTGGAGATTCTGGTACTTGAGGAGGTTATTGAGGTTTGGCTGGAAATTATGGTACTTAAGGAGAGTATCGAGTTTATGGTGGAGATTCTGGTACTTGGAGATTATTGAGGTTTGAGTGGAGATTCTGGTATTTGACGATGTTATTGAGGTTTGGGTGGAGATTCTGGTACTTGAGGAGAGTATTGAGTTTATGGTGGAGATTCTGGTACTTGAGGAGGTTATTGAGGTTTGGGTGGAGATTCTGGTACCTAAGGAGAGTATCGAGTTTATGGTGGAGATTCTGGTACTTGGAGATTATTGAGGTTTGAGTGGAGATTCTGGTATTTGACGATGTTATTGAGGTTTGGGTGGAGATTCTGGTACTTGAGGAGAGTATTGAGTTTATGGTGGAGATTCTGGTACTTGAGGAGGTTATTGAG
>JAQFZT010000416.1:0-26072 GCA_034696325.1 Camisiidae sp. | reverse complement strand
CAAAGGTTTTTCTTTATTAACCTAAAAATGAGTCAACGGCTCACGAATATATTTTGGAGTAATAGTTGGAAGATTTTACAGCATTGTATCTTATAATAATATTCACTTAATATTCACTATTATTGTCAGATACTCTCAAATCTATTGTTCACTCAACCATTGAGAGAATTTCGGAAACTGTTAAAAAAAAGTTTGCATAAAAAGCTCATTTTCATTTGATAAGAATAAAAACAGTATCAATACGTACGTAGAATAAAAATAAGTTGAAGGGAATCGATCATTCACTCATGTATTGATTTCTATAAGTTCATAAATCCCTAGATTGTACAGTTGGGGCGAATTAAAGGCACATATTTATGATTGAGGATATAATGCTCATTCAAAAGGCTCACTCATTATTACCCATTAATATTTGAACCTTTCCCTTGTGTTTCATTTGTATCGATCACTGCGTATGTTTTGAATACCCAGCTGTACAGCTACTCGAGGAAAGTTATGCAGAGATCCCTTCAGATCAAGTGATAAACTCAGATCAAACATTCCGGGAAGCATACAAATTGTAATGTTAATGAGTAATAGCATTGAATAGAAGTAATGATTATTAGCATTGAGTAGTGGTTATGAGTTGTTGACCCTTATAAATCTGCATGACTTGCTGAGTGATGGATACATAACTTTCCTCTCGTAACTGTACAGTTCGAAGCAAAAACATGCCTAATTTATTACATAATTGCCATTGAAATTTAGTAAATAGTATTGAATTGTTTGGTTTTATAGGTTTATTCACTACATTAAATTCTAGTATAAAGATCTGTTCAACAAATGTTCAATCATGAAGACAATGACTTGCTTCGTGATGGATACATAACTTTCTTGTAGCTGTACGATAGGTATACACTCGATGCCACATTAAAGTAGGATAGCAACGGAGAACGACCGTAAACAGATTTACAACCGCTAACAACTTATGCTTTTGGTTGCATTCGGTGTACTATCGTTTGATAAATTACTGTTTGAATTATAAGAGCGCGAAAGGAATTGTACGAATAACATGAAACGAAACACACACTAAACCTTTATATTAAAACTTTTTGTGTCAACTTTTTATTACTCAATATTTAAAGTTTAGGTGTAGTTTCATGTTATTCGTATAATTCAAACAGTAACTTATCAAACGATAGTACATAATATATGGCATGCATTCTAGAGATGCGGAAACGTTTCACATATCCAAATAAGTAATAAACATAAACTTTATCTTTTCTACGTCTAAATTGTCATTTCAATCATCACTTTTCAAGAGATTTATTTTATTTTTTCTTCAACTTAAAATTAATTTGATTTAAGGACACGTTTTATGAAGTATTTGTTTTCGAAAATTTGAAGGATTATCTCAAAATAGATTATCAAAGCTTTATGTTTCCTTTAACTCGTGTGATGATTCAGGAAACTAATATTTGCTCATTTTATTTTGTTTTCAACTAAAATACAATCACATTCTGCTGTTTTCTTTATTGAAATTGTTAGTGAATAAATATTTGGCCATTCATTGAAAAACTTTTTATTGTTATTATGCATTCAGATTCGCCTCTAATGTTTGTGCACTAAAGGCTTGCCTATCACTTACAGAATTTCATAACTCATTTATCAACTCATCTAAACAATAGTTAAGAAACAATTCACAAGAAATCAAAATCAAAGTCAAATTTTTGGGTTTAATCCATATATTAATGTTATGATATGCAAAATATTCTGGAATATATCAACATATCTCTAGTTTCAAGTGAATACTATAGGAGTGTTGAAATGATTGGCTTTAAGTATTCATGACTTATTGAATATTTTGAAATTCCTATTGAAGTTTTATTCCATTATAGAAATATTTAAAACTATTGAACCAAATTTTTATGTTTTAATGAAAACTATGTGTAGATGTTTAACGTTGAGCAGCTAAACGGCGCTGAGACCTGGCTTTTGCCCAATTTTATTGATTTTTCATGGATTCGAAGTTGTATATGCTATACATGCTATCCTGGGAAACCTGAGCCCAACCGTATCTCCACTGAATTTCGAATATAAGATATTTCTTTCTTATTATTAATGGAATAAACTTTGCTGTTTACTTTAAGCTCCAAATATTGTTGTGTTATATCCTTTTTCAAGTTCAAGTTCATGTTGAGAATGAGATTTAGCATAAGATGCAGAAAAAAGATCGAATGATTGAGCGAATGAGGAGCTCATGTCCTTGAAATTATTGCCGTATATGACATAATCCAGACAACAAAATAGTATTGTAAGAATAAAATAGTCGATTGCACACTATATCGCATCTCTTATAAAACTCTTTTGAATTACTTCTTAACGCTTAACAAACACATTGATAGGTTTTTATTTAGAAAAGACAATAAAATGTCTTAAACTTGAGATGTGTTGAACCCTGAAGACGGGTCACAAACTGTATATTACAGGATGTATAAGCGCATAAAGAGGATGAAATTTTTCCGATACTTACACTTTCATGAGTTTATGATCAACAATCATAGTGTGTCTGAATCTCTTGATTCCTAAATTTAATTTTGCAGGTCTACTATTGATTTAATTTACAACAAGAGGAAATATTTTGCAGTAGTTCATTGCACTGACCAGTCTCTACTATTTTATGACTAAGTCTGAGCTAACATGTAAGTAATGGCATGAAATACCATTAAAGTAAGCATTACTAAATACAGAGTTGTCTCCGTTCAAATTTATTTTCCTTCAGCTTAATTAATTAGAAATGTATTTCCAGGCTCTCAGCCCCAGAATCAGTATACAATTACTCATACATTTAAGTTAACATTAAATTATACTATGGCTGAGAGAAGTTATGGACCTTTTAAGTCGTAAGACTGGAATTGAGTTATTTTCTATTCTCAAATTAAATATCAACAATAAGGGTCAAAATCATGAGAAGTTGTTGAAAAACTTTAAAAACTTTATTTCTAACTTTAGGTCTATTACTTCTCTCATGAATTGAAAAATTCTTGCATGTATGGACTCAACTCTTAATTACCTTTCCATCGATATGAAGTCAGACCCTATGGAATTTGGGCTCCTTTTCAAATAAACTTCATTGTAATCTTCAATAAAAGAGAAAATAGTATAAAATAGAAATCATAGTAAACCTTTAATTGAAAAATTGGAATTTAAAATTAAAATGAATCCCTTCGGAAGTTTTAGAGTAATTTAATGGCAACTTTATAGAAAGCTGAGGAGTTTCGCAACATTTTATTGGAAACCTCAAAAATTCTCATTTCATTTATGATGAAAAGCCTTTTCACAAAGGCGTATATCTTCTCAATGGTATAATTCAACGAGTCTTTTGGGATCCAATGATTCCAGACTTGAACTTGAAATCTAAAAATTTAATGAAATTGTACATTAGATAAAAGTGAGTTGAAACAAACTCATGACTTCAAATTAAAATCACTCATAACTTGCCTGAAATCAATCATGAGAGAGGTTTAGTATTCGCAACCATTAGTATTGATACTGAAGTGAAACTTAGTAGAGATTTTTGATAGTCGAGACTAGAAATTCCCAAAGTTTATATTAGAAAATTTTATGAAATATATCATTTAATAGAATATATATTAATAGAATATTTTTATCCCTTTACTTATTTACACTGATGTAGATTTTAGATCTCGACACTCCATCAAATTTGTCAATTTTCAAGCATTTTATCTATAAAGTACATCAAATTTCGAGACTCTCGTAACGACCACTAGTGTTTAGTGCAGTGCAATTTCAGATTTAAACACATCCAGGAAATGGATTCACAAGCATTTGACAACTCATAACTACTACAATCGTTACTAACTCTACTCTATAATATTACTAATTGTTTCTCAATGCATATATTTAAACTGTTTCCCCTCATGTTTCGCCTATATTTCTCTCTGTATTTTCGGGGATCTGCACGTCCGCAGCTCAAAACCCGCAGCTCTAAATCCGCAACTCTACTGTACGGTTATGGCCAAAAGAAAAAAACTTGAAGATGTATTGCAATAAAGTATATATTTTAATGAAACTGCGCTTTTCAATCAATGCTAATTAACAATTCTGACTTGACTTCTGTTGTAGTCTACAAATTGCTGCCAATCAATCTCACTAAAAACCTTTACAGCTTGCCTTTCATTCAGTTTGCCTTAACTTCAACTTAATTAACCATAAATTTATGTATAACTTCTGACCAGAAGTTGGGATCTGAAGCAAAGAATTCTAATTTCCTAAACTTATCAAATTAGAAGTTAATAATAGCCAACTATAATGAAGTTCTTCATAAATTGAATTTCTGTTCAGATATAAATAATCAATACTTTCAGTCATATGAAATATCAGCTTTAATCAAGTGAGTTATTTTCACAAACAGTTTAAGTTTCATTTCAAAAAAGGATCAGAACTTTGGAAAATTGCAAGTATTCGCGAACTTTGAGGAATGCAAACTTATATGAACTTGTTAGTAAAAGAAAGTATTACTTCGCTTCAGTTCTTATACTTTGATCTCCTCGTCAACGAACAGAACATAATTCTCTATAAGAATTTTATGTGATTAAGTGAGTGAGAGGGGAGAGAGAGAGAGAGAGAGAGAGAGAGAGAGAGAGAGAGAGAGAGAGAGAGAGAGAGAGAGAGAGAGAGAACAAACGATTCATTAGGGATGTGCTCTTGATTTGGAAAGCTTTTGATGCCTATTCTTTCAAACAGTAAATCCAGATTTTGTTCCACTCCAATAAAGAGTTGGATGAACTGTTTTGCGTTCTGATTAAACAAAATATATGACATTTTCTACAGAATTCAGTAAAAGTTGGAGAATATACATGTGCAGCGGGTACCCGCAATTATTTCTCTTTGGGCTGCGGGCGGGTGCGGGTGCTGGTGCAAGAATTCCCCAAGATGCACATGCATACTCGAGAGCTTAATACATGTCTGGTTTTGAACCCTTAGAGAACATTTTTTTGAAATAGTTATTATACTCGACATTTGTACACAATTTTTAATAAATAAGTGTATATTTTGAAGTATGGAATCGATAAAATACTAAATTCAAGGGCAAAAGACGAGCTTAACGTTATTTGAAATATTTTTAGACAAACTAATTATGGAATTATCTTTAGATCGATTTTTTGGATCATTTTAAATTCTTGTAACAGGATTTAGTAAATAGAATTTGATGGATATTTGAATAAGAGTGGAAAGAAAGGTATCAGAGCTCTCTCTCTCTCTCTCTCTCTCTCTCTCTCTCTCTCTCTCTCTCTCAAAGTTATACAAGTATTATATACAATACATGTTGTGATTAACTTAAATCTGTTTCGATTCCTAAACTTTTTAATTATAATACAACACTTATATTTAAGAGTTACGCGAAAAAACGTTTGACACAATATAAGATAAAAAGATAATGAGACTAAACTAACCTTTATAAAAGCTTTTCTCATTTTTCTATGAGATTACATTGAAATAAACCTAAAAATACAACTTTAAATAAGTGGGTGTAAATCAGAGACTTTTGAAAGGAACTTTTCCATCAAATCAATTGTGATAAAGTGAGAAAAATGAGTGAAATTTTTTATAAACCTCAGCTAATGGAGATTATAACTAAACTAAATGGAAAATTGTGTTTTTCTCTTCTTTAGGGTATTAAGAGGTCATTGATATTGTGCTCAAACTTTAAGTGACAGGTTTTTGTTCTTTCAGTTCTCAAAATGATTGTCACAAATGACAATGTTTTCATAAAAGATAACGGATAATGCTCTGCCAACTCTCATGGATAAGACGGGAGTCTCTTCAACTCAAGTCATCCCTTTCGACTCCCGGGTTCAGGTCAGGTCATTTCTTCCGTTTGAGCAAAAATCAAAATATTCTGAGAATACTTCCAAATCAAATCTATACTCATTTTCAAATAAATTGATTTTTTCTTTCAATAAACTTTCATTATTTATTTGTTAAATATTGCCTCAATTAATGAGTCTCCAGTTTGTAAATGTAAAACAAATTAAGCTTAAAAGATCACTGAAGAACCCCAATAAATGAGTGGCTTAGAAAAGATTTCTATGAAGAATCAACTCAACAAATATGGTTTAATACAGTGCTAAGTTGTCTGCATTGTAAAAGTGGGTTTTCAATTAAATTTCAAGAGTTTCATGCAATTGAAAACCATTTATATTGTAATACAGTCAAACCCGTTTAATGTCAAGCATTTGGTGCAGAAAAAACAGTTGACAATAACCGATATTGACAATAGACGTTTGAGCTTTAACTCAAGCTAATTTTCAAGACAAGCTCGAGCTTAAAATAGAGAAATATTACAATTTTATTGTAATTTCAAAACTCTTATGTATATATTTTATAAAGACTGGTTCAGTAATTAAAACTCTTGAATCAATTTGAGTAAATGAGTTTTGAATTTAAATGAATAAAGCACTGAAAATTGAATTATTATTATTTTTTGAGGTATTTAATTC
The DNA here is from genome assembly GCA_034696325.1 of Camisiidae sp. Classification (NCBI taxonomy): domain Eukaryota; kingdom Metazoa; phylum Arthropoda; class Arachnida; order Sarcoptiformes; family Camisiidae; species Camisiidae sp. The sequence continues at coordinate 19,569 of JAQFZT010000416.1, read as the reverse complement.
TCTAATTTTAATGATATTCAGAAGTTAAAATTTTATTTGTAACTACAGTATAACTCAGTAATCGGGACTTCACTGTAATTTTTAATTCAGTTCCTGAAAAGATCGTAAAACATTTTAGATGTTCTGGATTTAAATTTCTATTTTTACAACTTTAAAGTTTCAAAAAAAGTTGACATTAAAACATACGATATATGTATAAAATACCAAACATGTACAGACAAGAAATAAATTCCATGCTTGAAATTCTATAGTCACTATCGATTAGACTATAAGAGATAGAACATGGAATTTATTTCTTGTCTGTACGATAAAAATTGTTGACAATAACTGGGTTTTGATAATAAACGTACTGTTTTAGCATGAGGTTCAATGGGGAAGACTTTGGTGCAGGACTAAGGGTTCACAATAAGCGAGTTTTCACATTAATCGAGTTCACATTAAACGGGTTTCACTGTAAACACAAAAAGTACTTTAAATAAATGAAAATTCCAAAATTGAAGATGAAATCACTGATACTGAAGTTGGTTTCGCTTATCATACAATTATGTCCAAAACAGCTATTTATTTATTGAATGTGATGTGATGTTAACTCAAGAATTCTTTCCTCATTCAAACATTTGCGAAAAGGTTTCAAGTGTTAGAACCAAAACCAAGACTAGGCATCCAATACTTCTGTATCTATGAAAATGGTCTCATTTTAGATTTTATCAAAATTTAAAAGAGAACAAAACTGAGTCAAATAATTGAATATCTGTTTAGAATAAGTTTAATAATCAAAATTTATGGTCTGACGAAAGAAACAATTTGAGTGTCAATTTGATTAGAGCAGAAGTATAGATATGTACAAAAGTAAAGTTGACAGTGAGATGTGATAAATTCCTAGCTTTTGTTTCTAATAAAAATTGTTAGAACGAGCCATATCACAATCTAACAAGGATGCATGCCAAGTGCCCGCGAGTTTGAATTCGGCATATATTTTGCTGAGCTCTATAAATCTCCCGATTTACAAATATATATATCTCCGCCAAACACGGTCATTGAGGTCACTATTTGACTTTTCAACAATTCTTATTATTCAAATTATTAGTAAAAATCTACATATTCAACATTTTTATATTGATTATCATATTCATTGATAAAATTGATTATAAAGCTTAATATTCAAGTAAAATTTAAAACTTATTTGCAATAATATATTAAGAATCTCAAAATCTTTTTATATAAAAAATTTAGTTATTTTGTAAAAATATTAACAATTCTTATTATTATTCAATCAAACGCAATATATCATTTCATTTTTAAATATAATTAATATGATGAAATAAGAAAATTTTAATCCAATCGAGATCTTTTTACTGATCTCTCTTTCATAGATTCTTCATAATTGATGATTCACCTAAATAAGACATTTTTGAAATTAAAATTTTTAATCAAGAATTCATCCTAAAAATTAATCCTAGAAATTAATCTTAGAAATTAATCCTAGAAATTAATCCTAGAAATTTATGATCCTAAATTTATTATTGCAAAAAATCAATCTAACTTGAATACTAAACAATATTTTTAAATACAATTTTAACAGCACTTCTTGATATTAGTATAAGATTACAGTTTTAATGATTTTGAAATTAGTGATTTAATTTAGAAATACATTATTCAATATTATTAAATTATTATCATCTATTAATAATATGTACACAATTATGACGATAATTTAATTGAGATTCTGAATATATTATTGCAAATAAGTTTTAAATTTTACTTGAATATTAAGCTTTATAACCAATTTTATCAATGAATATGATAATCAATATAAAAATGTTCAATATGTAGATTTTTACTAATAATTTTAATAATAAGAATTTTTGAAAGGTCTAATAGTGACCTCCATGACCGTGTTTGGCGGAGATATATATATTTTTGTAAATCGGAAGATTCATAGAGTTGAGCAAAATATATGCCAAATTCAAACTTTTGGTGCACATCCTTGTAAGTAAAAAAGTTTACAAAATTTCAATGTTTCTTTAGAGGATAACATATAATATCATTTCTTAATAAATATATACAGTATTTTTGTAATATTTTATAAATTTATATTGAAATTTGCTCCCGGATTCTGTTGTAGCCGAGTTGGCAACCATTTGATAAAGATGGATATGTCTGAAGAAGCATCTGCTGCTAAGTTACTTCATTAGCACATTTCCCCTTCAATTCCATCAAAACGTTTGTCGAGTAAAACTGAGAAAATCTCATTGGGATTATCATTGTTTAAGGAATGATATGCCATAGAAATAGACTAATAGATAGCTTGAGTGAGAAGTATATACTGATGTATTGGGACTTCTCTTATTACTCAACATCTGTGAGCAATTCCAGAGTGTCCTTGAAATTCGGTGTACACGTAATATAAGTTTTATTGATATTGACATTTATCTTCCTTCTAAGAAGTAATTGAGAAATAATAGCTTATTGCCTTAACTAAAACTAGACATAATTATTATGTAATTTTTGTTATGTCTTCTTTCCAATGCTTGGCAATTATGAAGAGCATTAACTATTGGTAAAATAAGACATGTATTGCTTTTATATTATTACTTTGTTCAACACAGATTGACTTTTTTGCTTACGGATCTCTGTCTCTCTCTCTCTCTCTCTCTCTCTCTCTCTCTCTCTCTCTCTCTCTCTCTCTCTCTCTTGTACAATTCAGATGTCTTACTAAATAGTTTCATCAAATTAGATGAGAAATATTTCACAATCGTTTATTTATAGTACATTTATCATGAAATTGAGTTTCATTCCTTACAAATCACTCAATTAATCCCCTTTTGATAAGCTTCAACTGCTGAGAAAACTAGATTTGATAAACGAAACTTTATTACTTATTCAAAGGCATAATTTTTTAGAGTAATTTATAAACAATGTTTTAAATTATTAATTTTCTCAGCTTGTATTTTAAATATTTTGTTTTATTTGCTGAAAACTAGAAGATTGTGCAACTCATGTGCCAATATATGAATGTTAAGGTTAACATTATGCAATCAATCTCATTATTAGTTTGTTTATTGCGATTCATTCAGATATGAATTCAACATTTATAAGTAATCAAATATAATATTCAATAAAACATAAATTTAAATGTGTTACGACATTTTGAGCTGCAATATTTATATATTAATTGATATATATTATAGAAAATTGTTGTATGGCTTATGATTGTGAAATAGGATTTGCATGATATGGAAATCTCTGAAAATCGAGTCTTTGAGCAATGTATTTGTTGTGTAAATTATAGATTAACTATCTTTCTGAAAAGCTGTGATCGCTATGAAACTGAGTTATTGGCCAACAATCAACTGAATGGGAATAAATAACAGTTGTACTCATTAGTTATAATAACAGTTATTTCAAGCCATTTCGCATATGATCCATAAGAAAACTAAAAAACATGTTCTTTTCATTGGCTTAAGTGCACTGTTGAGCCTTAAAAGAAAGCCACTTAACACTAAAATTAATGGATTTCTTCAACGTTATACAGCACAGAACTCCTGCTATTCTTATTTAACTAATAACAAAAGCAAATCAATGCTTTTGGGCAATAGTATTGATTAAGTGATGTTATGTAACTTATCTCCCACTGTTTGGAGATTTCCCTCTGAAATCCAATATACGATGACATAACTGTGTTAACAGTATGACATACAAAAACTTTTCAAATCAAACTGTAATGTGAGAATTCGACCAAAAATTAATTGGATGTAAACATGAGATTCAATCAAAATGAGAGACTTTTATGTGAAACATGATTATAAAATTGGGTCTATAGAGGTAAACAACAAAAAATTGTTAACAATCACTCTACTGTTCTACTAGTAATGATAATGTGGAAGTTTACTCAATCAAAATTGATTAATATTGCACTGAAAATCCAAACTCTTTCAACTTTCTAAATTCAAATGCATTTCTCAAGTCTTCAAATAAGAAAACCACTCATAAGAAATATTTATTTTAGATTTATAACTCAGATATGGAAATGAGTTATGAATGTCTCTTCAAATTTTCATTTTATACTTTCTTATCATAGTATTGATTAAAGTTTATTAAAGGAATTGAGAGCTAATTCATATACTGTTATATATATTCGTTATAAACTAATATTAGATTCAAACTTTTTTCGCTGTTTTTATCTGAAACATTCTTAATAAACTCAATTTTTGAATGGTGTCTCAATCAGATAAAAGTTTCAATAACTAATGACTAACACTTTTTTCTTTTAATTAGACTTACTGTAAGCGTTATATTATTTAAAGAATTTTAATTTACATGTTCACATGTGGAAGGATATTAAAACTCACCCTAAAAAGTCTTTTTATTCCTTTAAAAACCAAAAAATTCTTACTCAGTTTCACATTTCAACTAAAAATATAGTATTTCCTCAATTATTCAGGAAAATTCAATTCAATTTTAGTCTTTATTCTTGAGTTCTTTATGGAATTGTTTAGTTTGAATAAAAGCTATGAAATTTGAATATATTGAAGAATGTAATGAAATAAATTATAAATTTTTGAATTGTAATATTATTAGAAAGTTATATTTTTGAGGAATTATATTAAATTACAACATGAGTTATAATACTAAGTCAATATTGTTCTTTATATCATTATTTTATAGTGTAAACTCTTTTATTCGGTCAAAATGTAAAATTAAAATAAAATATTGAAGGTCTTAAAAAACGCCAACGTTTTTGAGTGAATCCATAAATCCGTTTCTTTTAGGGCGAAGACTTGTTGAAATGTAAGTTTCATATATTGATGTCTTTATAGATTGAAAATATATTTGAAATGTAAATTTCATATATTGATGTCTTTATAGATTTGAATCGAAAAATAAATATTTTTCATTATTTCAACATAAACTATTAGATATTGAGAAAAAGTTTGAGAGTTAAAAATATGGTGTAGAACATGATGAATAGGTAGAAAATTCGTAATAATCTGGCACAATATGCTTTCTTGAACATAAAGATATTTCGATTGTGAGTTTTAAGGCATTATTGGTTACCTTGAAATTTGTGTAAAAATATTTGAAGGCATGGATTCATCTTCAACCTCGCTCTATATATTGGATACTTGCGTGCTCTATGTTTTATCTTTTTTTGTCATTCGTATTGATTATGATAGACGTGTAACTTCACGAGAATTACAATCTTACTCGAAATTTTATTCGAAAACATTGCGTTAATCCATTTTTCTGACTATTTCATATAAACAACAGAAGAATATTGACTTCTAAGAAGATTCTATAATCTTGAGCAAAAACAGACATATATTTTAGACAAGATTTATGATAATCGCATCAAAACAATTGCACGAACGAACTCTTAAACAAACCATTTAATCAAAAGAGACCTTGAAATGATTTTATAAGCTATTTATTCAATACCTTGTAATTATTGATCAGTTTTAGAGTTGAGCTCAAATATTCTTTTAGCTTTAATAAGCTTTAGCTAAGGAACGGAGATAAGGAACTATAATCTGCATTCAGATCATTGGATCCAATTTTATATAAGAACTTATACTTTAATTGTATGATTAAAACAAATAAAATTCATGAATGTTGTCATGATAAGAGAGCATTTTCACAATGACTGAATAATGAAATATAATAGAACTTCTCTTTCCCTTTGATATGAATTACTTTGAAAGTACAGTAGAAATAAAATGAATGTATTTATTAGATTAGATTTGTCTTCATGATTGAACATTTGTTGAACAGATCTTTATACTAGAATTTAATGTAGTGAATAAAACCAAACAATTCAATACTATTTACTAAATTTCAATGGCAATTATGTAATAAAATTAGGCATGTTTCTGCTTCGAACTGTACAGTTACGAGAGGAAAGTTATGTATCCATCACTCAGCAAGTCATGCAGATTTATAAGGGTCAACAACTCATAACCACTACTCAATGCTAATAATCATTACTACTATTCAATGCTGTTACTCATTAACATTACAATTTGTATGTTTCCCCTCATGTTTGATCTTCATTTATGACTTGATCTGAAGGGATCTCTGCATAACTTTCCTGAGTAGCTGTACATGATGTTTGTATTAAAATGACAAACTTCACATGACTCACATGAGAACATTACTAGAACTATAAATATTCGGTTATTTGTTTGTGATTTTCAACAGACAATACTAGTTAACAACAGACAACAACAGACAATATAAGAGAACTTAAAATATCTAAAGCGGAACAGAATTCAAAACATCATTATTTATTCATATAATTAAAGTGTCAAAATAGAAAAAATACTTTATATCATTCAAACACTCAAATACGTGAACGGTATTAACTGCTCAAAAATACACTCTAAGAAATTAAAAATAATATACTCGTAACCTTTGAATGAGAAATTGAAAAGTTCATCGATTGAATCCATTGTATTGATATGTTCTGTGATTTCTCATCATTGTATGATTCAGTAACTTAAAAGGCCTTTACCTGCAATACACTAAGACTTTGTTGAAATGCACATCATCTCAAAATTTTCGTCTTATTTTGATTATACGTTATTTCTATTAATTTTTTGAGATATCATTTAAAACTGCTTTATTAAAGTATTTATCAAACATATATTAATTATTATCTCAATTATAATAGTTAATACTATTATGTATGTTAAGTTTTTTCAATGGATCTTATTTTAAGAGAACTCAATGTTTAATTTTAGCAAAAATTTCAATTAAAAATATTGTGTCATAACTACTTCAAAAATAATCACGAAATATAATCTCGAAATTAAACATCTATTGCGCAAACTTTGGTATTAATTTTCAAACTGTAAAATTTGCATTAAAAGATAATTTGAGAAGTAATTTATGAAACTGTATAAAAAAAATTTGCTGCACAAAAAATCAATTGAAATAAATTTTTAAATTCAAATGAAACATTTTTCTATAAAATTCATTGTCAGCTAATTTTCAAGTCTTTTAGTGCCCTAAATGTGAGATTGAATGAAGCAATTAGTTCTTTATACAAGAGGATAATTAATTAGTCCTTCGAAAAAATTTACTTCACAATGATTTCGATTGAGTGCTTTCAATACTAATTTAAGTGATATATGAAAGAGTCAGTAAAACACCTTTTCATCACAGGTTGAACTCATTTCTCCCTTTGATTGAAAAGCATTAATGACTTAGTTATGAGAGATAATGATTGAAAAGAGTTTTATTGAAGCGTTTATTAGAAAAACCAATCATCTGATACAGTATCAGAAAATTTGATAAATTCTTATTTGATCAACAAATTTAGTGACTGATAAAAATTTGACTGAAAAAGAGAATTACAGCCTTTTATGTATTTCTGAATATTGTTTGAGGAATTCATATCAGTCGAGGAAAATGACTCATATATCACTTTAACTATGAAAAGAAGAAACACTAATGAAATGAGTGATGGGTCATATTTTCAGAGTCTCAAGGTCTTCTGATAATGAGCCTGTCAATTTGAGTCTGAGCCTTGAGTCTGAGCCTTGAGTCTGAGCCTTGAGTCTGAGCCTTGAGCCTTTAGCCTGAGCCTGGGCCTGAGCCTTGAGCCTTGAGCCTTGAGCCTGAGCTTGATATTCAATTTTTTACTGTATCACATGATATAAAAAGTTTTACAAAAAGAGAATTTTCAAACATATTATATAATTTATTTCAATTTTTAATTACTGTGATCTTCGAATAAGAAGTGATTCTTTACAGTTTACATTTTTTAACTCGTGAACTTTTTAAAATCGGTTTTTAACTCTATACCATTAGTTAATACCAGTATACTTATTGCTATTCTATTAATTTTATGAATTAATGTTTCATAACTATTGGTGAAATCAAACGAGTTTATAATCTCGTACTTTCTGTTCGTCCGTCTGTAGCTGACAATTGAATTGTTGCGGATAAATTCCGGATTTCAATATTATTGAGAATTCCATTGTTATCAAAAATTTTAATAATTTCAATACTATAACTGATTGTTGGAATATAAAAAAATAATTTGGAGATTTTTATCTTGTTATTTTTAACATAATGTTCTGTTACATATACTACAGCGCATACTTTTATTAGAACTCTTTGAAAAAACGATGCTCACAGGCTCGGGACCTGAGCCTATGCCCATCGCTGATTGAAATTATGATACTTTTATTATATTGTAGAGGAAGGTTAGGAATTTCATTATAATTTAATAAAGTTATGATGAGCTGTGATAATAACATATGGAGCTAACATGTTACATAATAATGACATTTATTTTGTGTTTTGACACCAATATTTGCAACAGCAAAAAAATTCAATTGAGTCGAACGCTGTCATAAAATGCAGTAAAGGTATAGTTATATAATAAAAGCCTTTATTCAAAGAAGTATTGCAGTTAATCATAGACTTTGCCACTGAGGCGTTGTTAGGCTATTTTGTTGACGGTTTCTAAGGTATGGCTGCCAAACCTGACGAAAAAGCCAATAGAAATTCATTTTCGCCATTATGTCGTCAGGTTTGGCAGCCATACCTTAGAAACCGTCAACAAAATAGCCTAACAACGTCTCAGTGGCAAAGTCTATGCAGGTAATGTAAAAAAGATTATTTCATTTAATCTGTTGATAAAATGAGAGTTTCTGTTAGATATTATACTGCATTAGATGTTATGTTGCCTAGTTTGTTGAGGTACAGCTACTTCAGGAAAGTTATGCAGAGATCCCTTCAGATCAAGTGATAAACTCAGATTAAACATGAGGGGAAGCATACTTGTAATGTTAATCAGTAATAGCATTGAATAGTAGTAATGATTATTAGCATTGAGTAGTGGTTATGAGTTGTGAAACCCTTATAAATCCGCATCACTTGCTGAGTGAGGAAAATTTTAAAGTCTGAACACTTTATTTTTGAGATTTAAAAATTTAATTATCATGAAAAACGGCTAAAACGAATAACAGATTAATTTAATTGAATTGTTTTGATTTTCAACTTAATTCTGTAGGTATTTCTGAAGGAAACTAAACTGTTATGCAATCTTTAAATCTCATATTAAATCTTTAACCTAAGATTAATAAAAATGAATCGGTTGCTCGAATTGAATTAAAATCGGGTAAATGTCAAATATGATATATTACATGAAGAGTTATAAAGTATTTTATTCTCCAAACAAATTGTTATTCGCCTGATGTAATGGTTTGATAGCTTATCCTTGAAACAGAATGAGTTGACTTTCAAAGGATCTCATATTAATGAAACTTATAACACAAACTTTATTGAGAGCACACTATCATATGAAATTCATCTCATTATCGCAAAAGAGCTTATTTAATGAATAGATTGTGTGCAATAGCTCTGCTTCTCTTTCAAAAAAGTTTAATATAATTTTAAGATCAAGGAAAAGAGGAAAGCCTTTAACGGGCGGTGGTGTAGATAAGCAAAGTTGGGCTAATTTATTGTTATTATAAAAGTTTTTCATTTGTGAAAATAGCTCTTCCATTATATTTATTGTCTTTAAAATTTTAATAATTTCCACAATATCTTTGCACAAAACATTCTCACATAAAAATGTGTTTTATTTATGGGAAAACATTTGCTTAAAGATTATTTTTGCAAAAATATAATGTTAGAATTTAGGGTTATTTGGCTCTGATCACCACAATTTAACTTTGAAATATTAATTTCATTTATTATTCAATCGAAAACAATTTTCTAATTCTAAACAATGATTTGAATAAATAAGTGCTGAATCTGTTCATCTAATACTGTATATGATTTCAAATATTGAGTTCAAATTTTTACAAAAATATAAAGAATATATATCTTCAAAAATCAATGATAATTAATTGATGAAACCTGTGTTGAGTTTAATGAAAAAAAAACTAAAATTTTTCACACTTTCAAATTGAATATAAAGTTAAATGTAAATAAAATCCCTCCGAAATATAATAGGAATTTGTTAAGTTCGGCATAAAATTGATAGATATTGAAATGATGCGCTCAACTAGTAATAGATTTTGCACGCGATATGTAATTATCAGTGAAGTTGAAATTGGAGACATTCATTGTAAAGTGCGTGCATGGCTTACATGATAATATTAAGGGTGACCAGACTTTCATATATCATTTGATTAAGACCATGATTTTGATTACGTTTTAAGACCGTATCACGTATTATACAACTCGTGCATCACAACCAGACAACCAAAAAATGATGTTCTTTTAATACATTTCCTTAAACCTTAATTCAGTGTGTGATAAACTAATTTGGCTGAGAGTTTGACATTAAGATAGGCGTCGATTCTGTAAATGTGCCATTCATTCCAATAAAGCTTGTTATCTAACTATGAATTAACTGATCGGTCAATTATAGAAAGATCAAATTTATTGCCTCAGCGAGTCAGTTGAGAGCTATTGCTTATATCAATTGTAACTCCAAGTTATCATTAAAGGCGTTATTCTATTTTAACGATAGACAGTCTTACTCAAAGTTAACAATTATTCAATTATATTGCAAATAAAGCTATTATTTTGAAAGCCCAGTATTTTGCTGTTTTTTTCAGATGTAGTCAATCGAAGAGCAATTCGTATAAATGTTTTTCGAAACATGTATATTATGTCCAATGTCTCTATGCATTGTTTTTAAACAAGACAAGACGTAACTCGTTGTGCAAAAGTTAATAAATCACGAATTTAAATGAAAAACTGAAAATTATGTTTCTTATAATTGATAACAACAATTAAACACTTCAAAAATATTGAATATGGAATTAAATTTTTTTGGCAACAATACAATTCTCATTTCATTGCTGGTTACAGACAGACCGAAACAACGAATCTATAAATTCTTTTGCTTACACTATAAGTTAATAAATTGCGTAAAAAGGCTTTATTAAAATTTTAAAAATATTTACAACTGATGTTAACCTGATTAAACACATAAAATAAGTTGAATAACAGATATGAAAAATAGGTATTGTTCTGTTGTTTTGAGTAACTCATGTTGAGGTACAATATATTTTCTCATAAAATGTTGAACAAATATTATGATCTGACCTAAAAATATATGTTGAGAGTTAAAACTTGTAAAAATGTAATAATTGCCAAACATCTGAGTTCTGTTCAAATAGTTTCTTCATATAGAAAAATAGATATAATTTTGTATTAATGATATAATGAATGATATAATCTTTAAAACTTATCATATATTTGAATTAAATGAGTTATAATTTAGAACTTTTATAAATTTATTTCTCATAAAATAGATTCACTTCAACTTTATGTTGATAATAGCCCTCAGCCTATCTGTGTTTTAGTATAATATTTCTGTCATTTTTATCAAAGTAGTAACAAATGACTAATTCCGCTACTGCTAAGATAAAAAACATTCAATTGAAACAACAAAAATATCATATGATTTTATGAATGAAGTCTAAGCAGTTGTTATTGGAGTTGAGGTGGTTGTTATGCAAAAAAATATTAATTAATTATTAAATTAACAGATTTTGAGCAAAGAAAAGAATTCCGCCACTGCTGAGCACAAGTGAGCGCAGCATCCAATCCATAGAATGCTGACTGAGTGACTCTATAGCTACGAGTATAACAGTCGTAGTCAACTAATGATCGATTTCATTCTTGAAGCAGGTCTCAGATTGTCAACCAAACCATTTCCACAAATAAATTCTATTCAAGTTCAAGTTCATTATATCTGGAGCTAATATAAGTGCGCAAATCATTGCTTTTTGGTAAGTATTTTCAATCAAATTGATCATAATTTGCATGATTTCAAATTTGCAACTTTAATATACTATTTGCAATTTCGTCTTATAAGTTATTCACAAGTTTTGTTATACCCGAAAGCTATTTAACTATTGCTATCTTTTGTTAAACTTGTTTAAAAACTTTGCTTTTAATTAATTATTGCAAATATCAGACTAAATGATTGCAAAACAATGCTAACTATGCAATAAAATGTATCCGAAATGACTTAATTCACTTACTTGTCACTATTAAGCTTGATTTTACTTCTCTAAAGCGTTTGTAATTATCTTGCATTTTATGAGGTTTGTCTCATCAATTGAAAGCTTCTTAAAAGATTTTCAAAATGTTAAATTAGTTTTTAAAAATTCTCAACTGATTAAAATAATACAAACTTTCCAAAAGTGCACACTTTGATGGGGTTCTATTCAAAAAAAGTGCACAGAACTAGCAATTAACTACTTTTTCTTTTGTAATCCTTTGAAACTTATTGACAGACTTTTTCTTCTGCAAAACCTTAATTAAAATTGGATCTGAAGCTTCTCAAAAAGCTTTTCAAGTATCAATCATTTCCTTTTCTATTGTTATTGAAGAGTAAACCTCATGTCATCTGCGATAACTAGCATTTTCAATACATTCTGAACAAATATAAGTCAAAATCGATCAGATTTGATATATTGATCCTATATTATTATATATATTGATAAATGAAACGAGAATATGAGGAGGAATTCATTTTTTTACACTTCCGTGAGTTTGGAAAAAGTGAGAGCTTTTCATTTGTATGTAAGTATACAGAGGAGCTTTCGGCTATATATTGAATATATTATATGATGTATTTATTTTGTGGTGTACTTTCCATGAAAACTTCATTCATTGATGAGATCTAGTAGAGAATGCTCATTGAAAAGCATGAAAGTGTGAAATGAACTATTGTTTCACGATTTTTCTTTTCACATCATTAAAAACTAATGCAAAAGTTGATGCGAAAACATATTTAATTGGAAAAACTCCTACACTCAAGTACTATAATTGCATATAGAGAACGCACTTCATTAAAGTGCAAGAAATATATTATATGAAACTTAGTTATCACAATGTTTTCAATGTCGTGCAAAATGTTGTTTTAAGCTATTTAAGTGTTAGGAGACACTCATCAAATGGTGAGTTGCTTAGAGACCATGCATTTTGTGGAACAGGATGTAGTTTATGCATAAAATTGGATAAAATTGTCTGAATGTTAGCGTTGAGGCAATACTAGAAAGATATAAAGGAGAAAAATCTTTGTCTGAATAAATTATCTACCAGTTACAACCGGTTGATATTTCTAATAATATTTGTTTTATGTTCTTTATTGCACTCAAGAAAGTTCATTCTCAACCATGTATTTCATTGAATTATGCAAACATTACAAATGATTCTCACTTATTATTGCATTACTTCGTATAGACCTTGGATTCAATGTATTCGGTTTACAACTTTCTTACAGTAATGCTAAGAATTTTTGTCATAATTTAATAAGAATAATGGAGATATCGAGCGAATCCAACTGATAATACTCAACATGAATCGTATGAATCATTGATGAAACATAAAATTTTTCCAATTTATATTACTAGGGATAGCATTAATTTTAGCTGTAGTAAGAATTTTATTACGTATAATATAAGTTAGTTTCAGCTTTTATCTTAATTTTAGAAACTGCCAAATATTCTCATAAATACTTTAAATCTATTTCTTTAATTATTCATTCAAGGAGTATTCAATTCCCAGAGTACTTAAATACAGCTTTTATTCAAGAAATCATATGTAAATCATTCATTATTTCCAGCTTTAAGTCAACATTTGCTTAAAATATTAAATCATTCTCTTTTATGTTAGTTTTTATTACTGAATGAGTATTTTTCACAGACTAATGAGATATTTTAGGAATCTCTCAAATTTTTGACAATTTTTGTATTCAAAGTTTATAATGTTTTGTGTTTTCATTCATTTCTTTGAGGTTTAAACAATTTAAAAGTTTACAAATGGACAGAAACTATATATTTATTTGTATATTTTTAAAAAGAGGTTGAAAATACTGTATGTTTTTGAGTATAAGTAAAGCACAATTCATTATAAAGTACAGTATTGTGGCGCACAAGCTTCGAAAAGTAGGACAAGTACATGACTGGTTAAATTACATTATGTAAAATGTCATTTTACAATTGTTACTGTGCTCTCTCGCATATTCTAAGTTAGCTTTGAAGTGTTGATCTGTTTTATGATAACCACACTTGAGTTCTATCCAGTATAAGATCATTGAAATATTATGACATATTTGGACCAATAAACTGAATGAGGGTTAGCATCTGTTATTTCATAGTAGCTATCATTATAATGTTCTATTCAATCAATTGTGTACTAACATATAGGATAAAGTAGAGACTGTACCAGTTTCGCAATTAGAGTCAACACATTTCTCTACTTAATAAATAACTTCGGTCTGGGATATGACTTTCATCAAAATTAAAACCTTTTGCAAGTTTTCACTTGATTTTTTAAACCATTTATACTTTACTCCATTAATTTGCCCTTATTTTCGGTATTAATTTTATTTATAATAAATATAATTCGGTTTTCATCCCTCATTATTTAACTCATTATTCACTGTTAAACCCGAGTCCATTCATTTGAGTGAATTGACCCATTTTTATCTTTGCTCAAACATTAACTTTGTCTGGAATAAGCGTACAAAACAGTGTAAAGCTGTTTGATCCCATCCGTTCTGTATGTGAAAGAATTTTCCTCTCAGTTCAAAATAATTGTGTTGTTCATTAAATACATTCTGTTTTTGGTTTTAATTTTAGAGTTACAACTTCTCATGATCAATAACTTCAAGCTTGAGACCTAATTTCGGCTTTTTAAGTTCAATTTTATAAAGTCAAGCTTTTTAATGCATTGTTCTTTAATTGTAGCTCAAGTTGAAAGTTTTGCACAGCAAAAGTCTCTCAACTTTATTCCTTATTAATTAATCTCACTATTAATTCTCTAGTATTGGTTTTAAATTTTTGTAAATTAGTGGAAATATGATATATTTGAGTATCACTTTATGATATTTGAAAAAATACCAGTTTCACGAAAGCTAAAGTCAAAGCTATTCCACATACATAAAAGTTGCTCAATTGGAGAATTTGGAAATTTCAAGTTTGAAGTATTTTCTGTACTTACAATTGATCTTCAATCAAAGGATGATTTGATGCGAAAGCACATGAATTCGCTGTTTACGCATTATTCCAACTGAAATATTGATGAATGATATTGTGGAAAACTCATCCTTAAGCTATTGAAAGTAGAATACACTAGAATTGAAATGAACTCTAACAGTTCACTTCTATTTCCCGTGAGATCTTTAAATCTCATTTCTCAATATCTCGAAATGAATTATATATTTCTAGCTGAAGCTTTTGATTAAAAACTGTGATAACATAATTATATCTTTATGTTTTTTTATAGAATAAATATTTAGACTCCATTGCGAGTGTGAGAGCAATGCCTCAGCAACATATTTCACAACTTCCACGATTAGGTTCTTTAGTGCAGAGTTTGGACGGACATCAAAGAGTAAATCTTCACTGCCGTACAGTTGTATTGGGCGCTGCAAAAGTGGGCAAAACAGCAATTGTTGAGCAATTCCTTTACGATGCGTTTCCAGTTTTACATTCCGCTACTGTCGAGCAGTTATATCGAGCTGAATATCAAGTCAGAGGAGCAGGTAATTAAAGAAGCTCTAAATATTTAGGAAATCATAAAGAATACCGAATAGTTTTGAAGACTTGATTTATTATGATATTTAATATTTGATGAGAGTAGAGCCTGACAAACGACTTTTGTTTTAATTGAAAGTAGACTTAATTTTGTTTACATTTTCAGGTTCTTTAACACTGGACATTCTCGACACGAGTGGCTCATATGAATTCCCTGCAATGCGCCAGCTCGCTATCAAATCGGGCGACGCTTTCATCCTAGTCTTTTCTGTAGACGATTCTGAATCCTTCGAAGAAGTTCGCAGATTAAGAGACATGATATTAGAAATAAAAAACTCAGATAACGACATTCCACCAATAGTACCAATTTGTGTTGTCGGCAATAAGAGTGATTTAGACGACAAAAGAGTAATAAGAAAGGTATTGTATAATATTCTGCTCTAATTGTTTAGCATATGGCATATAATACTGTTAGAACTCTAATCAATTCTTATTTGTATAGTTAGTCTTAAAGCTTTAGCTCCAAATTTATTAAATGTTTTGCAAATTTCACATCATTTTATAAAGTAACTTAAGTCTCTCGAATGCATACTCAACATTCAATGAATAAATCGAGAATTTTCTCCACTCGATTGCCATTTATGCTCATTACTATCATGAATACTGTAGGAAAAACATTAGATTTAGTTGAATAGAAGATTAAGAGTGAAAAATGAATAATAACTCTGTTTACTGAGAGTTCCCAGCCTAGGGATTTAGTATTGGGTTGTTTACTATGATATCGGAAGGTTAACTTGTGAGAATTGTTCCGTATGATAGTTTGAAAAAAGTTGCAGCTCATCAACAATAGTAATTTTAACTGAAGTACTAGCATAACATATACCATCAAATTAATTCCATATAAATTAATTACAGTGTTTTTCCCGAAAAACATATCTCAATGCTTCATGAATTACAATTAAATACCCTTAAGCTTAAATAAATAATAACTTGTGTTTACAAAAGTTCACGTCGACTTTCATGATTCCAAATGTCAAAACATTATTTATCCAAACACTAAACCAAGTTCTCGAAAGTTTCTTAATCAGAATGAGTTAATTACCAAAAAATATTCTCTTTTCAGTTCTAGTACATGATTATTAAGTTATGAGAAAAATATAATAAAATTTGAAATTACGTAAACTATGAGATTATATGTTATATTGAATATTGAATTTGGATTTTTTGGAAGAAAAGCAATATTTCATAAATTTGATTATATTTGTTGAAATAGGAAGTGGCGGAAACTGTTATCTGTCTCGATTGGGAAAATGGTTATGTGGAGTGCTCTGCAAAAGATAATAAAAATGTCGTAAAAATATTCCAAGAATTGATGATTCAAGCGAAAGTGCCTTATGATGTCGGACCCGCCATTGCAAATGGAAAACCACGACGCAGTTCATTACCTGAATGCCCTACGAGTCCAGTCAACAAAGACAGTAAAGGGATGCCTAAACGAAACAGTTGTGCCGTTTCTTAAAAATAATAACAAGACTGAAAAGCCAATGGTTGACTAACTAGAGCGTAACACATATTTCCATCACATTGGTTTAGATTTAGCATCATTTATATAGAATAGTTATAGTTTCAAACTTAAGCTTCTTTTGTCTAATGCTTACTTCATTTGTGTGATTTGCCAGAAATGTATAATTTGTTTAATAAATCAAATAAACGCTTTATTACATTTATAGCTTTACCAATTTTTTCATAACGCCAACTATTTTTTCGCTCTTTTAATCCATGTTTAAGAAACAAAAGTTATTTTAGTCAACTTCCTGTCAAGTGTTAGAAAATGATAATAATATTGCATAATATATAATAATTAGTTCAATATTAAGCAAACAATAACTATAATAATAGCAAATTATTTCAAACACATTAAAGGTCATTAAGACTATAATTTTGATGAGAAAAAAGATTCATAAATACAATATTCTATGATAAACATGCGATAATAAATTTCGATTAAATTTTTTTATCTACAGTATGTTTAGTCGCATTCAAGCATCACAAAGAAAATATTTCAATATAACATTTTCAGTAATTTTAGATATCATTGACATATAGGTTCAAAATATAAGATTTTTTATTATGTATTCCATTCATCAAAATTGCATAGAATTTGAACAATAAGTGCAAAACTTATCTGAATATTTTATTATGGTTAAGAACAGAGCTATCGATCAAATTTAATTTAATTAGCTTTTAAGACCACTTTCTGAGTTAACTGAGCTGAAAGTTAACGACAATAACATGAAAAAAATGTCAAGTGTAAAAGAGTACTCAGATGAACGTCAGTTGAATGAACTTACCATTGAAGAGCTCGGAATCCAAGTGGAAAATTTTGAGCTTATAAAAAATACTTTATAAAATAAATAATTTGGTTTGACTTATTCACTAAAAGCCTAAATTAATTAATTCTGATCCATTATTTAATGGAAGTCTGCTTATCGAGCACTCAGTCTTGTTAAAGAATACTTTGAGTTGACAGAGTGACAGAGGATCTTCTATCATGTTTTTTACGTTCGAGTTTAGTTGAGTTCATTTCATAGAAAGTGCATTGAGCTCCAGATCAAGGAAGTGACTCTAAGTGTCATCCATCAGGAGTGAAGATCAAATAAATCAAGAATGCTATGGAGATGATCATCATTACAAAAGAGGAAGACAATAATCGAGCTCATATGGTCTGCAATTTATAATGCTTGGATTGCTGACACTTCACTGGATTCTGAGATGAATGACCCTGAATTCTACACTATAGAATATTCTTGGGAGTCATTGTATTCTAGATTTTCTTTTTGATAATGGCTTTCAGTTTGTGAAATTTCAAGTTGAAATAACATTGATCTATTGAAATAACAAGTATAATCTTCTTTCTCAAAATATGTATCGTTAAAAAAATCGATACATAAACTTATTCTTTTGAATTTTTCTTTTTTAATCTTTAGATTTACAATTCTTTTAAGTGTGAACTTTTGAGTTTAAATACTCCTTATTAAACATTCTTTATTATAATGAACTACAACAATAAGGAGCAATTCTCAATTCAATTAGGGTTGTCATTAAAATAATCTGTGAATAAGTAATTGAATAAAAGTTATTATGAATTATAGTTTGTAAACATGGATTTTCAGCTAAAATTAGAGCTTTAGTTTTTTTATTGCTCGATAAAGAGAATTCTTGTTGAGGATTTCGGAAAATACGGAACTAAAGTTTGGAAACATCTTTCTTTATCATTTTTTGGGGTTGACTATGGATGGCTAGTTCCTGATGACTATATGTAGCGATCATTCTTACATGTAGAGCTCAAGTAAGCTTAAAGGCTGATAACAAACAACACTGCACTGCAAAAATGCTAACATTTTCGTTGTTATCAAATTCATCAGAATTTATTATTTCGATCAACTGAATAAAAATTCAGCATTACTTAAGGTCAATGATTTCTTTAGGCAGAATTGATTTCGAGTACAGAACTTGATGACTATGGTTTGAGTCAAAATCGGAAAATTCTGGTTGTACTATATATTGACTTTTGAAAAAAGCCTTTCAGGTATTATATGGTATTGTTTACAACAAACATTGTATACGAAGTTCCTGAAAATAATACTATTCCCAGAATATATACAATATTAGTCTATTCTTATTGAATGTATTTATTTATGTTACGAAATATATCTATTTTGTATTCAAAATAAGACTGGCATTGAATTGGATATTTTCAAGTTGAATAGAAACGGAAAAGATAGTAGTAAAAGAGGGCTGAGTTTCACGTTTTTTGGTAAACACATTTCCAACGTTATCCTCGAATATAAACTCAAGTGAGAAAAAAAACTAAAATTCAAATTTGACACGTCTTTCAAGTTTATGTTACTAAAAATTCATGACTCAGATTCAAATTGTAACACCGAATATGATATCTTTTCATAATCTAATCTACAGATAGAATTTTTTAAAAGGAAACCCAAAAGTTAGAGATATGAAACTTTTATTTTAGTAAAGTTAAGAACTG